>VWZO01010532.1:204022-237735 GCA_013396975.1 Bucco capensis | reverse complement strand
ACAGGAGTGGAGAGAGAAAGGAAAGTAAAGCAGAACACTTAAGGCAATTTTAAAATAAAAATAAATAAATTAAAATTCAATAAGTTTTCACATACAAACCCCTGTGTGTATGGAGCTGTCGAGCACAGTAGGATGCCAGGACAAAGGGACATGCCGAGCTGTAGGGTCTGAGAACTGCCCAGATTCATCACTCTCGGGAAAGCCCACGAACCATCAGCTCCATCCCTGCCCTGTCATGCCTCCGCCCCTGCTGTCACCCAGAATAGTCATGCCAGGTGCCAGGCAGCCCTTGCTCGAACTGCCCTACTGGGAAGGGACTACGCCGCTGTGTAAGAAACAGGCAATGTCCTGCTCCAGCCCCCCCCCCCAAGAAAGAAGTCGTTCCTCACTGTATACAGGAGGATGCAACATGTGGAAGAAGCACTGGGCCTATTTCAGGCAAAATAAAATTAAAACCCAACTTTACATGGCATAGTATTACATTCTCTTTTCCTAGTTTCGTTCTGCACATCAGAACACTGCAAGTGTTTTAAAAACTGGAAAGGCAAAGGCACCCGAGTGAGACACATCAGGCCATGTGCACACGCACACACACACACACACACACGCCTCATCCAGCCACAGAAAGATCTGGGTGGCTTGAGGGGCCCTGGGAGCATTTTGGGGCAACCTCAGCCCAGGACCTTCTCAAGGCTTTGGAAAGAAGGGAAACACCTACCCACCAGTGAAGGGCTGAGAAAAAGAAAACGAAACAGATTCAACAAAAGAGAAGAAAACAGCTTAAAAATGGTCTTGTTTTTTAGCTTTGGTAAAGACACACTTTGTTACCCTCTTCTGACAAACCCTTCCCAGCCAATACTGATTTTTTTTTCTTGTATTTTCTTCCATCCATTCATATGATATTACTGAACAAACTGATGGATTTGGTCCTATTCACAGAATAAAATTCTTCATTCCCCCTTGGAGAAAGGAGATGACTTTAACCCCCTCCCCACAGAGAGCTGTGCTTCACCACATGGTCAACTGGCACAAACCCTGGTGCTGTCCCCCAGCTCCACCAGAGCCCAGCCTGGGCAGCAACTGGCTTCTGCAGCTCTGCAGGCAAATTTACAGGGAATCCTTTTAGCTCTTTGTTTTAATTTGCCATAACACTACCCGTGCTTTATTTTTTCAAACTGAAATAACTCTGATTTTTGCTTCTTTTCCCAGAGCTGTAGACAAGGAAACACTCCCACTGCCACAACAGCCATTCAAAGTCTTGATCTTCTCCATAAGGAAGAATTCAAGGATATGTCAAGTCACATGAATGATGAATTTCTCAATTTCCTCTTCAATCCAAGCAACACTTTCATTTTCAATTAAAATCAATATTAAGATAGCAACCTCCCAGTAATTCCTTATCTAACCCTTAGCTGAGCCAGATGGAAATAGCTAATGCAGCAGGGAAAGGGGAGGTAGGATGGTGCAATTTATTTGTCCAAAATAACCAAGATCTGATTAATTAGTTAGCTTCCAGGGACTCCCTGCATGCTCCCTGCTCAGGTTTTCCAGCAGGCTAGTAGAGGCTGTAGCCTAACTCTTGATTTCAACTGGCCCACTTTCTCCTACAACTTCAAATACACTGTGGGAAGAAATCTGCTTCCATCTGTTCTTGACTGACCCAGCTCTGCTCTCCTGGTCCAAGGCTTCATGGTCCTGCAGCTGCTCCCTTGGGCACCACCACAGAGGTGACATCTCCCTTCCCTTCCCTTCACCAGGGGCTGGTCCAAGGAGACACTGAAAAGGCACTCAGCCTTTGGCAGCCCAGATGCACAGACACCAGTCCTCTCTGCCTAATTTTAGGCACCTGCTTGGATTTTATGAATACCCACTGGGCTCCACCTGCAGCTCTGCTTCCAAAATGCGTTGGCATCCTTCCAGCCCCAGTGCAGCAACACGGGCACAGGTTAGCAGGGCTCCAGCTATGAGCAGACAGCTGTCCTCACCAAGATCCCCTCCAGCTCCCACCCTGATTGTTCCCAGCACAAACTGCTCAGCCCTGACCACTCTAGGCATCAACAGCATCTAAATGTCACTCTGAACAGCCTGTGGCAGAGGTCCCAGGCATCCGTCCGTGGGTGTAACCCACAGAGACCTCCTGCACCCTGAGAAGACCCCTTCTGCCAAGACTCACACACACAGAGCCAAAGCCAACACGGCTGCTTCATCATCGTTCCCGACTCCATGCTTTGTGCTGAGTTGAGCATCACTCCTTGATTGTACTGCTTAAGGCACAGAACAGTATTATTTGCTGCCCCACTGGAGCTGCTGGCTGGTTCCATGACCTCCAGGAGGCTTTGTTCCCCTTGTGAACGGGGACACCCAGGTCCCCTCAACTCTGTAGTTCTGAGGATCACCTTCTCCAGCATGGCTGAAGCTCCTGTCTGCGAATCACTACCTGCGAAAGCTAGTGATTGCTACCAAGCATCTCATTTCTCTGCTGGTCCCAGGGATGTTGCCAGCATCGCCATCATGCTGGTGGTGGGGGGCAACAGCTCCCATGTGCCCCAAGCGATAAATAACACGGCGAGGGGGACGACTCTGGTATTGCTGGTGGCAAGGAGGTTAATTGGTCCAAGGTCAGCACCAGCACAGTCTGGAAAATCCCTCGCTCTGAATTCCCAGCGCCAGTAGTCATGAGCTTGGAAATCCAATGAGGTGGCGAGCGCCGAGCCAGCAATGAGCAAGAAGAGACCTGCAGTGCCACTGCCAGCACAGCCCAGGGTGGGAGTCTAAGCCACAGAGCACAAAAGGCTGCAAGGTCTGGTGGCCACCCCCCTCCCGCCGGCATTTCCCCATCCCCTGGGGCTCAGAGCCCACAGTTGACAAAGGGATGTCTCAGCAGGTCCTCAGCTGTTGGCCTCCGCTTCTCCTCCACGAAGATCTGCTTGAGGAAGTTGCGGCAGGCGTTGGAGACACCATCAGGGAGCTGGGGGTTGGTTGGCTGGGTGGCGATCTTAAAAATAGCTGCCATGGCTTCGAACTCTGCCCACGGTGGCTTCTCCGTTAGCATCTCCACCACAGTGCAGGCCACACTCCTGCAACGATGCCAAGCACGCAGGGGTGAGACAGTGGGTAAGGAACTGGGGTGGTGGCTGTGCATTTGCTCCTGCCTGGGATGGGCTGCATGCAGAACAAACCCGCACGAGATGGGCACGCATCTCTGGTACATGTGGCCCCCTGAAGGTCACTGTTCACACAGGTCTTTAGCACTGGACCCTCCATTCTCTCTAGCAGGAGTGAACTTGTGAGCCTTGCCTTTCAAGTTGCACCAGGGGAGGTTTAGATTAGATATAAGAAGGAATTTCTTTACTGAAAGGGTTGTTAAGTCTTGGAATAGGCTGCCCAGGGAAGTGGTGGAGTCATTGTTCCAGGAGGTGTTTAAGAAACATTTAGATGCTCTCCTTAGGGCCATGGGTTAGTGGTATGGTAGTGATAGGTATGGCTGGACTTGATGATCTTAGAGGTCTCTTCCAACCTTAATGATTTTGTGATTAAAGCTGGTGGCTTTTTTGCCTACGTTAACTAGTGGATACTAAGTTTCATAAAAGTGTGTGAGAGAGCATCCTCTCAAGGGAAATGTAGGCATAAATTTAGACACCACAGTTTCAGCAATAGCATGGAGTTCTCCAGGAAGCTGAGCCAAAATGAAACATGCTTGCCTACATCCAACTTCATCTCCAACATGCATCTGAGAAGGAGCACATCACATGAGCAGCAAAGAGCCTGAGAGGTTTCCCTGTGCTTGCTGAGGAGTCCATGTCTCAGCAGAGACCCTCTCTGACACCTCCACTGATAGTTGCTCCTGAAAAGATGAACCACATTTCCCTCACACCCCCAGAGCAGGTGGTACAGGGTGCATGGCTGCCTGATAAGGATTCCCTTAGGTTTACTCCCAGCAGGGCTCTGTTGGAGGGACTCGTGTTTGTAGAACCTACTTTCTTGGGCATCACTGTGAAGAAAATGCTTCCTCCTCATTTATTGAGAGGATTAGTAGTGTTATTCCAACTCTTTCAGGCTCTAGCTGACATCCTCCACAGATCAAAAGATATACAAGCAGTCAGTGATTTTGGCTGTCTTCATACCTGAGCCACATGCAAACATCCAGCAGCAGATTTTGAGAGGCTCTCTCTGAGTCTCTGAGCTGGTTTTAGCTAACCTAAAATGATCAAAACTCAACAGCTCTTTTAGTAAACTTTATCAACCTGCTTTCCAGAATTAAAAAGCAGCTATGGGGTTGAGCTGCACATGACTCTCACACATGACAAGAGCTTCCAAAGCAAGCTGTGATTCTGAGTGCTCCTGTTTTGGAACCTTCAGCTACAACATGCTCCCTCTGGGTATCTGCATGTTGACTTTAACATTCAGCTCCTGTTTCCACTATTTGCACTGGTCTATCTTCCAACTACTAGCTATACCTGTTGCAACCTCCCAAAGGGATTGTTCAATTTAAGTGGCAGTGGTGGGATTTCTGCTGTATTTCTTACCACACATCAGCTTTCCTTCCATAGCCCTCTCCACTGATAACCTCAGGGCTCATCCAGTATGGTGTTCCTGTGACAGATTTAATCCCAGTCCCAGACATGCAGATGGTCTGGATGCGTTTGCTGGCCCCAAAATCTCCAAGTTTCACATTTCCAGCAGAATCTCTCAAGATATTGGCACCTAGGGTAGAAAGCAAAACCAAAAAACCCAAGAAATGAAGCAGCAACCCAAACTGAAGTGGCTACAGGGAGGACAGCAGAAAGGGCAATGGGCAAAGAGTTGGACATGAGGGAGCTCAAAGGGCCTTGGTGGAGCTGGATGCAGCATTATGTAAAATCTCCCTCTCCTAAGGCAGCTGCTATGAGAAGGTTGACTCCCATCAGCATCTCCTCTCCCAGGTTTCCCCAAAGTGAGCAGTGAATGGGACATGACAGAACACCCTCCTCACACACAGACAGCAGAAAAAGAGGCTCAGATCTCTCTGAATGCCAGGATCTCTCAGTTCTTGGGTATGTTACACTGGGGTTTTAGATGTGTAAGGGCAGTTAATGATAATCCCCTTCAAGGGTACCTAATCTGGGCTTCCCAAGCAGGAAGACTGCACAGGATACTGATTTTAGCTGATCATTCAGGATTCTCATAGTCCAAGTTGGTGCAGGCCAGAAGCAAAACTACTTAGAAACATCAGATCCCAGCACTATATTTTGTGCAGGATTTTATACTGTGGCAGAGGGAGGTTGGGCTGAACCAAGCAAGCAAGAAGCCTCTCTGTATTATCTACTCACCTTTAATGTCCCTGTGGACAATCATATTGCTGTGCAAGTAGAAGACTCCCTGCAGGATCTGCCTGGTGTACTTCCGTGTGACATTCTCAGTCAAAGCACCATAAGCTTTGAGCTGGTCCTTTATTGAGCCCTGTTGCAAAGAAACATAAGGACCAGCATCCTTAGCAACCATCATGCCACTCTGACTTTTCAAACTTTGCTGTTCACTCCAAAAAAAAAAACAACCAACCCCCACTCTGCTGTAGAAACAGCAAGGTAAAAATCCATTAAGTGCTGAATCGAGCAAAGACTTGTCCTCAATGTCCCAGCAGCCCGTGGAGAAAAAGGTAAGGTCTCTGGTGCATGTCAGTGCAATCTTCTGCCACCACTATAGATCCTTTTCCCCCTCTAGTGGCTGGATGTCACCAACAGCTCAGGAAGAAGGACCAAACTGATGAGGACTTACAACTCAAATGAGGAGCAAGTCAACTAGTTTGTCAGTCTTCTATGAAGCCTCCCCTGCAACTTCTTACAGGAAGGAGTCTCCACTGCCATGAGGCAGACAGACTCAGGAGTGACAGGATCAGCTCCACAGGGGACTGCTTCAACAAGATGACCCAGGGGAGACAATTTGCAAGTACTTGAATTTCTGATCCAGGAATGCAGGCACCTACTGGTTTGATTTTATTGATCAAAGAAGAAAGGAAGCAGAGGTGCAGACATCCATCATCTGCAATAACAGATTAACCTCCTTGGTGTTAGCTATATTTTCAGTTGACTTGGAAATGGATGTCTTTCACTATGCCAGAGCTGGATTTTAGCAGAGATGAACCAGAGGCAGATTGAGAGGTCACATCCAGCTCTGCTACCAGTATTCAGGTTAGCTGGAAAGCAGGAGGGGAAACTTATGCTGTTTCTCTCTGTCCTGCAGCTCTGGGGTTGATCCAAGATTGCCACAGTCCTTCTGTTCTGGAAACAATGGGCTGCTCTGCCCCAAGTCAGTCACTCAAACTGTATCAGCTTTTCCATATTCACCCAGCTCTGCATTTGCTCTGCCCAGCCACTATTCTGGCCTTCTTTGGAGGCTGGTGGTAACCCTGTGCATGGGCCTTTTCCTTTCCCTTTCACAGTGCTGCTCAAGTAACCCAAGATGCTCTGAAATTACACCCTCATGCAACTTGTATGCAAGATATTATGTTGCCTCACCTAGCACTGGACAAGCTTTCTTACCCTGGCCTCCCTCACTGTGATGGAGGGACATCAAACAAGAAGGGGAAACAGGGGCCTGTGGCCAAAGAGATACTCTGTTTTCCAAGCATAAGTTAAAAAAAAATAGTTTATGGACACGACAGGACAGGAAATAGAGTCAACTATTTAATGGGGGCAATCATATGAATGCCAGCCTAATGGTGCACCACAGCTTGGCCCCATGAAGACTTTCTCAAGTTGGCTGTGTTAAATCAGAAGCTTGACCAGATCCAGCATAGCAGAGCTGCTGTCCTGCAAGGTTTGGGAACTCATTCACTTCCACTAGCCTTGGAAAACCAAGTCCTGAGCTGCTTTTGTGAAATGAGCTATCATTGCAGCACGAGAAGCCAATCTGTATTTGGTCAGAGATCTGGTTTATCATTAAATAACCCAAACATTCAACTTCCAGCCCTGCTAGACACTGCGCCAGCATCAAATGTTGAATAACCAGCAAGGAGGCTGCTGAAACTCCCAGGGTTTACTCCTCTGGGTCCATGCCTTGTGATAAAGTCTGAAAGCAAGATGGCTGTCCACAGGAAGAGAAGGAGAATTGGGTTTGGAAGGGACACAGGCGTGTAGAAGTCACCTGATTACCCCTACGCAAGATGAGTTAGGAGAGCTTCTAGCATGTTTACTAAGGGCTAAAATTATTTGCAATCAGATGACTTAATAGTCCCTTCTGACCTTACAAATCTCTGTATAAACAAGGGTTTACTCTCTCACACTCTGGGGAATGAATCCAGCTGGACAAGCAGGACTTAGGAGAACAGATTCTCCAGCAATGTAAATAGCATTATTTGGTTTATACCAGGATGACTTTGTCTAGAGAGCTGATGTAATTCATATGCTTGCGAACAGAGGAAGAGATGTTCAGCTAATCTGCATACATTCTCCAGCCCCTACTTAGAAGTTCTCAAAGTTTTCTGATCTTTTCCCCTAGGGCTTTTTCTTCCTGTATCAGCAAAGCCACAAACTGAAGCCACTCCTGCACAAGAGGATAATGCCACCAACAAAAAGTTCCGTCCTGAACAGCAGACTTACAAGAGTAACACTGCTTTTAATACACATGTGCAGAAACCCATAGATAATTGGTGACAGCTGTGGGTGGACAGTTGTACTATTAGCTTTTCCTGCAGGCATTTGCAATAAATACTTAAGGATGGGCTTAGGCCACAATGTTTGTAGCTGGATCTGGACTGTGTCCCACATTCACCAAGTTCAGATTCCCAACTGAACATATCCTGCTCCAGGATTCAGACCTAAAACCTGCCTTCAAGGCTTTTGATTTCACCCAGTGCATGTTGAGGAGCTTCATCATGACATCAGACTCACAACCTAAGCTTTCTCAAGCCTTAGGGATAGATCCAATGTTTTGGTTTGGCTCCTCTGACAGAGAGCAGCTCAGCTGAACAGTTTAACTCCAGATTCAAATATTACCAAACTCCATGGCAGTCTAAATCTTTTCTCTGTCACTCAGGCCAATCTTTAGCAGGAACTGCACTTACCCCTGGCATGTATTCAACGAAGATAGAGAGTTTCTTCTCCTCAGGATCCCGCAAGCACCCATAGTACTGCACTATCCTGTCGTGACGGAGAGTCTTCAACAGCTGAATCTCACATTCTAAGGCATTCACCTCCTGCAACAAACCAGGCATGCTTTGTGACAAAAGGGAATGGTTACTTTGGGAATATTGTCCAAATATTGCTTGAGCAATATTGCTGAGCACTCTTTTCACAGCACCTGTGAAGCTGCCCACTAGGACAGCCACAGAAAGCTCAGAAACAAGGGACACTGCCCTAAAAAGCTAAGGAGAAAGACAAATGGGATACACAAGGGCTTGACGTGGAGACAGGTTTACTCATTATTACTTGTGCTCTAGGAGTTTTTCTGGAAAGGGGTGAATGAAGACACCAGCAAAGCTAATGCACTGCCCAGTGTGTGAAGAAGGTGAAGGAAGCAAGAAGGCTGAAACTAAGGAAGAGCAGACAGCCTTGCAAGAGATGATACCTGAGACTGAGTGGACCAACATGACCAAGGAACTAGGAGGTAGAGAAGTCACCAAAGCATGTTGGCTGGTGCCACAAGCCATTCAGAACCACTCCAAAAAAGGGCAAACCACATATAGTGTCTCTACACACTGTCTTCCATCAGGGACATGGGCTCCTCTGCCACCTCCACCCTCAGCCTTCAGCCCACAGTTCCCCAATGTACTGCAGAAGGTACTCCTGCCCTCATACTCACTTTGCTTGTCTCTTGACTGTCTGGGTCAAAAGGCACCTGCTTCACTGACAGTTCCCGGCCAGTGTCAGCATCATAGCAGAGATAAACTTCCCCAAAAGCTCCTCTTCCAAGCAGCTTCCCCAGCCTCCAGTTCACAGGTGCCTGCAGGGCTACATGAGAAAGGAGAGGCTTGAGAGAAGAGCTCAGCAGGGAGACTTGAGCATCAGGGTCCATCTGAGCCTACAGAGTGCAGATCAGGCTCACAATGAGCTCACTGGGGCAGGCAGTGAGCCACCCTCTCCCAGGGGCACCATGACAAACAAGTTCCAAATGCACTAGTGCTACTGGAGTGTGTATGAGATGTCTCCCAGTCTGCATTAGCATAAAGCAGAAACAAGTCCCAGAAGAGTCACATTTCTTTAAGAGTCCTTCCTCTACAAACTGCTTCCTTAGTCAATGTTGGACTTTCTTTCCTCTGCTGTAGGAGTGGTTAGCAGGATACAGCATGGCTGAGCAACAACCCAGGCAGGGATTAGTGAAGGGTTCTATCTCACTAGTCATTCCTAGGTTGTTACCCATCACTGAACAGGCCCAGGACACACTAATTTCTATAGCATGGGCAGTCTTGCAATACCAGAGCAGCCTGCAACACCACTTTGAGTGCTGGGTTGTCAATAATGTAAGCCAAGAAACGGAGCCTCTGGACACATTTGCTCCCACATCCCAAGTCTCCTGGAAGTTTCTGCTGCATGAGCACAACATACAAGCCATTTTATGAACTCAGCAAGTGATAAATACTAGCTGACCCCACACATGCTCTCAGCTCAAGGCCAAGGTAAGATATAATGTGTTGCATTAATTCTTCCTCATTGAGACATGAGCTAGTGCAGTGTGCTTCGTGTTGGGGGTGGAATCAAAACGCATTCACACATGGTTAGCTTAGCTGATGCCCAGTAACCCAGCAGGTCACAAAAACTCAACTTTGTGTCAAGATCCAGATGTACTGAGACCTCAGACACTAGCAGCTTTGATTCACTTACAGTTCCTAGCTTTTGTAGGGGAGGTTCTGAAGACCTGCAGACTTTTTTCACAATTATTCCACCATTTGGACCTGTACTCATCATACTGCAAGGTGCTGAGCTTGCTGTCCCCATTAAAGCTCTTGGTTCGGCTAGAAGGGACAAGCTGAAACAAGTTCTCCTGGGGGAAGTAACTCCTGGGGAAAGTCCTCCGGCCTGCAGGAAAAAAGGGGGAGAGTTATGGCAAGGATGTACACACCAGCTTGGATCTACCTATCACCACCTTCTCATGTCACTGCCCAGATCTGGTGATGCACCTCTTCAAACTAAACACAAGTTTGATGAAACTGAAGCAAAGCTCCCTGAACATTTTTGATTCAATTTCAGGAGTTGTTAACAGCAGGCATTACATCTAATGCAAATGTTTCCAGAGGGGTATGCATCAGTTTAATTACATTAGGGCTTTTGTTACTTGTTAATCACTGCTAACTCTGAACAGGAAGGCATTTACACTGCAAGTGATCCTTGCCATTCCCTAAATCCAAAATACAAATGACCACACAAGCAGTGCCAGGTCTCATGATAACTGCTTTCACAAGGATGGTGTCAGTGAGAGATTAAGCTCATTATGGAAGGCTCAATATGCTGTTTGCATGTCCTCAGTATCTTTTTTCCAAATGAAAAAAAAACCCAAAACAAAAAACAGTTTTGCCTCTCACCACTTGCAGTCTCATACAGTGAAGGAAAGAGCAGCAAGATGGTGATAAGAGTAGCTCCCAAAGCTCAGAGCTCACCATCTTAAAACAGATGTAAACTACTCCTACCCTGAAATTGTTAGGATATTTCCTACAGCTCTGTGAGAAACTTGCTGTAAAGGTCACAAACCAGCATCCTCAAAAGCAGGCAATTTAGGGGAACAGGGATGAGAAATGCCAATCATCCATGTGGCAAAGTTAAAACAACAAGTGTAAGCAGGGGAGTAGCTGAGCACTGACTTTCATACATGCTGTAGATGCTCATCACTTCCCAGAAGCAGACCCGCAGGGTCTCAGAGAGGAGGCTCTTCAGAATACAGAAGCAAATCCCAAATTACTTGGTGGTTCTCCCTTCATTAGAAACCTCTCCTTCCCGAGTCTCTCTGGTTCTAAGCATTGTCACAAGCCATCAAGACCATGGACCAAGCAGCTCGTTCCATGCCCTTGCCTCACTTGCTTACCATCGCTGTAGTCCTTGCGGCTCTGGTGGTAGGGCTGGTACTGCCTCGGGAAGGTGCCACCTTTCCCAAACCTCTCGCAGAACGGGATGTCGAAATCTGACAGGAGCAAAGAAGACAAATGTTCTGAGATTAGCTCAGCATCAAATGCCCAGAGTGTTTCTTCCAGGAAACTGTTGTGCTCCTCGTGCTGAATCAGAGGCAAGAAGGTGACAAGCTGTTCATTCACATGAGCATACATTCCTCAAGGCTCACTCTGAAACCTGTCCATAGTCACATGCTCCTTAGTGGAAAAGAAAGGTTAGACACGCTGGTCTAAGTCTCCCTTAAGTAAAGAGGTTTAATTACTTTATGGACCCTGGCCCACTCTGTTCATATATAAAGCAGGGGATTAACACAGACCATGCCTGGTTTCCAAGAGGAAGCACTAAACATGCTATTTGCATATGAAAAATGCAAAAATCAGCATGGAAACAGAACAGCCAGGCAGGGCCAAGCCCAGATCCACGTCCTCCAAAACTTCTGCTCTGTTATCAGCTATTTCTAGGGAAATGCAAAAATCCAGCCCTTGGCTAATACTGGACAGTCTCTCCCCTCCCTTTACTCTGATCTGACTCCTGACCTCTGAAAGCTAGGGACCAATTTTTAAACACCACAGCTCCAAACTTCTGTTACTGTGATTAAATACTAGAAAGATAGACCTGGAATACACAGAAAGGATTACAGATCAGAGTTTAGATTAGACATGAGATTACAAAGGAGATGGATGGACATGCACCATAAGGACAGGAAGCCATTGCTGGGAGCACTGAATAATTTGAGATTAAAATATCTGTCATTCCTTCCCCTCCTCCTATCTTTCACCTCCTGTTTTTCCTCCATCCTCTAATGTCACAGTCCATTCTGATTGTTTGTCTTAGCCTGGGGCCAGCAGCCACTCCTTGGAGACCACTCCTGGCCTCTGCTGCACTTGAGCATGATTTCCCCATCACAGCAGTGTGCAAGAAAAGCACATAACGGCTGAAATATAATCAGCAAGAAAAGCAACAAGGACAGGTCAAGAGGTTCTCAGTGAGCCGCATGTGAGCGACGATGCTGAGTAGTGTCTCAAAGCAAAATGCTTCCCCTACCACCAGGGATGGATTAAAGCTGTTGGTGACGTGGACTGACCACAGCTTCACTGCTACAGCTCAATCTAGACATTCTGCCTCAGGCCAAACTGAGTTATGCCACAGGCTGACTGCCATTTGCTCATTTTTAGTAGCCAAAGTCATTACAATATTACAGACTTTCCATGATTTAAGCAGCTGGGTGTTTGTCAGTGATTAAGCAGTAATCTATGATCCCTGCAAGTTACCACTACACTTTCTCTAACAGCACTTGCAGAATTACAGGTTATTATTAATGCAAGCAGAAGAGGTGTAACTCCCTGGAGTTTAGGGAGTCAGGTTTTTGCTATTGTAGGAGGTTGGGGTCTTGGAGGTGGAACTCAAAGTTACTAACAGACAAAATGTGATCCCATAAGGCTGTTTCCAGCTTATCAGCACCTCACAATTGTCTCCAAACACAAGAGCAATGTCTTCTCAGCAGCTTCTTCCAACAGTGAATTCATCTGTGTTCTTTCAACACAGCTCTACTTGTTTGCATCCATTTCAGAGCCCCTTCTACCCAGTTGGGACTGTTGGTGCTGTGAATTGATTCCCAAACCAGGCCCAAAGGTCCTTCAGTGCTACCACTATTGCTACAGAGTCAAGAAAGGTAAATGATGCCAAGAGCAGTCCTGCCTGTGTTTGATGCTCTGGGTCTTCTGATTTTAGAGACCATTCATGTTTGATCATTGCAGGGTCATTTCTGAAGCCTAACCTCAGCAATCGAGTGGTTTGCTTTATTGCTTTTCATTTATTTTCAAGTAGTGTCATCTCTCTAATAGCCTTTATCCAGTCTCTTCACACATGCTTTTTATAATTTTAAGCAAATATGAACCTCAAAGAGTGCTTACCCATGCAATCAAGGCTGTCTTTGGGATGGGTCTTCCTTCCAGGAACAGGGGTTTGGGTAAAAGGAGGGCTGCAAAGAGATGAAAAAACACCTTATTACATCAGAAAGGCTATGGAATGAATTAGGAAGGGATTACACACAAAATGCACTGATCACTGATCAGCCCAGTCTACCCAACTGAGCTCCCATCCTCAACCTGCACAAGAATGAAGATTGTTTTTTGGCTGGATCACTTACTCCTCTTTCTGCCTTTACAGAATATAGGCATTCTTACACCCTTTCCAGCTCCTAGACCCCCAATGCCTGAACACAGCTGCCTTCTGCTTGGGATGTGAACTCAAGCCATGCTACCCTCTCACAAACATACCTAACACTCTTCTTTCAGTTCATGAGAAAGTTTTACAACCAGGCTGTGCTCTTTCAGTTGCTCTTCCTAGCAAAGTCTATGCAAAAGGAAAGCTGGGGGAGAGAGGCTGGGAACACGAGGAATCCAGCTTCAATACAGCCATAACAATGAGTGAATACATCACAGGAAATTATTAAAAGCCACAAAAAGGAAATGGACCTTGATGCTGAGACAAGATCCAAAGCACCCAGAGCTGCAAAGCTGAAGCACGCTGCACAATCAAATCAGCGCAGCACACACTTGCTGGAACACAGCCTTAATGCTGTATGGCTAAAGTAAGGGGGGAAAAAGGAAGAAAAACCTTTGATGTAGATGGAAAAAATACATATACTGCTTCCCAAAAGGATACTGTGTCTTACATACAGCCTACCAAGCACAGCAGCAAACATACAGTTGCTGTGCATGTGTGAGCTTGGGCCAACCAGCCACACTATTGAACTGCAGCCTGCATGTTGTTAGTACAACGTGTCCTAGTTGCTTCCTGCTGAGAAGCTAAACTTAGCTGTTGCTCATCTGGCATCCTCAGTACCTTCACTGACACATCTGTGGCTGCTGGCAGTGCACACGGGCTGCCAAATTTACAAGTGGCCAATGAGGAGGCATGGAGTGCTATGGAGTACTGACCCAGTGACTGCAACAAGTCAGAGGGGTAGGAGAGGGATCTCACTGAAGCAGAAAACCTGGGCAGACAATGCCAGGCTGTCTGCAGATCTCCATCTACTTTGTTCAACCCAGATGACTGCAATACAAGTCATACTAGAACAGAGATGTTTGTGCTAGTATCTGTTTTTTAGCATTCAGGATGAATTTGATTTTCTCATGTGCATCCTCATCCCAACAGGAATCTCAGGGGATGCCAATGACCCTGCTCCTCTCTCTCTACAAAGCAGGATCTGCTTAACTTGTGAGCACAGAATCATAGAATAGTTTGAGTTGTAAGGCACCTTAAAGATTACCTAGTTCCAATCCCCATGCCATGAGCAGAGACACCTTCCACTAGACCAGGTTGCTCAAAGCCCCATCCAACCTGGCCTTGAACACTTCCAAGGACTGGGCAACTACAACTTCTCTGGGCAACCTGCTCCAGAACCATGGAGACGTGCATGACTCACCTGTCCACAGATCTGTCCAGTGACTGGCAGCTCCCAGACAGTGACTCATCAGGGCTGATGAAAGCTTCAAGCATCTGACAGTAAAAGAAAAAGGAAAACAAGAAAAGCACACACTGTAGCTCTTCAGGCTCCAGTACCAGTAGACCTCTGCAGGGTCAACAGGGCTCCACCAAATCTGGGTGTATGCCAACCCCAGTAAAAATTAGATCAAATCTAACAAAAGTTTTCTTCCATTTATGATGACCTCTCTGGATTATTGTTCTTTCCAACTACTATTTGCTAGGAGGGTAACCAAGGAAAAGATAACTAGCACCCTGATGTTCAAACCATACTGAGAAGTCAATGAGATTCAAAGTGCTTAACATATTTGTGGAAAAAGCAAAAACAACAACAAATCAGGACACAAATGATGTGCCCAATGCTGAGTGGATTTGTATGTGCCACAGCCAGGATTGCAGCCCTGGACTCCTGACTTCCCTGAGCTGCCCTGGCACACAACACCAGCCTTCCTCTCCAGTGATAAACCAAGCATCATCAGGGCTTTTGGCTTGGAGGAACTGGCTTGGCTCTCACTAGCTTAGTGAGTCAAAAGTTGCATTTGTGTTGCTTCCTGGATGAGACATTGTACTGGACAGGGTTATTTATAGCTGGCTAGTAACAATAGAGGTTTTGTATCAAGTGGCAAACCTAGGGGCTATGTGCACTATGTGGAGCAGAGCTTGCTCAGGGCCACAGTGTGCTGCAGTCAGTACAATGCTTCCTCCTGGCTGCAGACCCATTCTTGACTTGCTAACCCCTAACTCCACAGCCAGCTCCAAGCCCAGCTCATTCCTGGGAAAGCTGAGAAACAAGGGTTATACACTACATGGAGTCACCCTTTGCTGGCTCCTGGACTCCCATCACTCCTCCTCCTTCCCCATGTACAGCAACAACCTCCCTTTCCACAGCTATTCCTGTGTTGGACCTCCTCAGCTGGTTGTCATAACAGGTCACACTGTTTTGGCAGGACAGTCTCAGCTGGAAAGTGTGATTTTTCTCTGCTTCCCAGCTTTTTACTCCAAAGCCTCATCCTTCAAAATGCACCAGCCAAAAAGACCTCTGCTAGTCCTACTCCCCACTTGTACCAGGTCTCTCCCAGCAGTTCAAATAATGCTGAAAGAGACTCATTTCTCGAAAGCATAAAATTGGGAAATCAAGCAGGCTCCACACTCAACCTCTGTTCATCTGCCAAGCTGCTCTCAAGGCAAAGATCACAGTTACATGACAGGTTTGCACAGGGGCATCTCCCAAAAGGCAGCAAGCACTGGCTTAAGTGGTTTTCCACGAGGCACATACAGAAGTTGCAGCACAAGGGCATTTTGAGGGCAAAGCCCGTATCAGGAAAAGCATAGCCACTCAATGGGAAGGGAGGAAAATAATGCCACTATCCCTAAATCCTCTTTTTCCTGCATTTAATTTGTCAGAGAAGGGCAGCAGGCCACCCACAGCGTGATGCTGGGGAAAAGCAAGGAGAGCATCTGGGAAACTTTAGCAGCAGCAGGCTCAGAGCTCAGCTAGTGCTAACAGGGCTCCACTAACAGCCAGTGGAGCTGGACTGATTTACACCCAAGGGGAGTTCACGGGGATCCTCCCCCTGCACACACACACACACTTGTCTCAATCCTAACAAACGTGTTTGGAAAGCATGTGAAAACAACAGAAAGCCAACTTTTGGCTGCAAGGAGCACAAGATACATCTGTACTCTGACACTGCCAAGACTCACCCGCAGTGATGACTTATTTTATTAATGGCCATATAATAAAACACTGAAAACACAGCTTTGCCATGGAAACACTGGAACAGCCTGCACATGAAAGCAGAGCTAGTGGGTGCTATTTGAGTGTTGGAAATCCACATCAACCTAGGCAAGATCCTGCTACAGTGAGCTTAGTGCCTTCCAGAGGCCCCTTCAGGTCCCTCCTGCATGGCCAGCCCCTCTGCAAATTGTGGATCCTGGTCCTGCTCTTCCAAGAGCTTTGCAATAATGAAATGTGTGTCCAGGCATCCCAGCTGATGTCACAGGACCTATACTAGAGCTCTTTGCAGCTATAGGTTGAGCAGAGATGCAAATGGAGGGGGAGGTGTAAGCTGATCCACCTCTGGTCCCTTGACACTGCAGAGTTATCCACATCATGGGTACCAAACTGACTAGAGGAAAAGGCACTGCTCATTATTGTGCTAAAGAACTAACTGTCCTTTTATTACTGAGGGATTGGAATATATCAATTTCTTAGTAAGAGGGGGAAAAAAAAAAAAAACCCAAAAAACCAAACCCATGGAGGAGGGACGGAGACACAAAACCACAGAGAGAGGCTGTGGGCAGAGCCAAGAACTGTAACCGGAGCTCAGGCAGAAAGAGCACATGGGAAGCAGCAAGAGCTGCTAACATCCCCAGGCTGTTGCAATCACAGGCAATCGGTTGCTTGGCACACTCCCTCCTGGTCCTTGGATCCATGAAGGCTGTGGCCACTAGGGCCCAGCAGTTTAAACACACATGGCCCAGATCTACACTCCTCCACAGCTACCTGGAAGGCCTGAGCATGTTGCCATCACCACTACAGCTGGCTTTTGGGGTTCCTGGAGACTGAGCTCATCATTTCTTGGGCATGCTGGGGATTTAGTGGTGGGAACAGCACTCAGTGCAGCCTCCCTTGCGCCTAATGCTCTCCCAGGTTAACCCACACACTCCAAGCCCACTTACATTCTGATCCATGGTCTCAGGGATGAACTCTCCCTCGCTGTTGATGCTGGTATAGGATCCTTGGCGAGCAATCTGCTGCTGCTCTTCAGGAACACTCCCTGGGGGTGGAGAGCTCCGGCCAGTGTGCAGAGAGCCTAGGACAAGAGAAAGGCATGGCTCAAGGAGCAGACTTCCCATGTTAGGTTTGAACTTGTGTGGAAGGGAACAGAGGAGCTAGAGATGTGGTACTGTTTATGGGCATCCTAGAAACTTTTACAACAGGGGCAGTTTACTACCATGGGGCCACACAACATCTAGCAGACTTGGCTTTCAACCTTCCCTGGGATCCTAAGAGCTGTGTGCTGTATCTAGGTGCTCTGTCAATGCCAGAAAGAAGAGGGCTCCAGAGTTTTGTTGCAATACAATCAGTCAATCTCAAGCAAAACAAACTCCAAACCGATCTCCCCTCTTTGACCTCTGGGTACTTCCTACTTGGATCATGTCACTACCTTGTTCAGCAATCTGGCAAATAGCTGGGGTGAACTCAGTGCTATATCATTAAAGAATTCTTACATGGAAAACAATTTGCCCTTGAACACCCCTCTTCTCTCCCCACTTCCCTACACAAAAGTAAAAAAGAAGGACAATCAGCCCTCAAATGCAAGACTGATGGAGAAAGGAATGACCTACTAGATCAGCTTGTCCCATCTCCTGCCAAGGGAGGGTTATCTCCCCAGCATGTAGCCCCGGAGGCTCCACGCCTGCAGCTGGCAGAAGCTCCACATCAGGCAAAGCCACCTGGAAACCCCTGGGGATTTTCAATGAGTGCATCATGTACACCTCAGCATGGACAGCAAGGCTTTTGCAGGCTCCCTCACAGGGCTTGTTCAGCAGGAGAGGGTTTCTATTTTGCACCTGGGAGAAAACTCCACAGCTTCCTTACACAGACATGCCATTCCTCCCCCTTAATCCCCCAAATCTATCCTAACCATTTCTTTGTGCCTTCTCAGGCTTTAGGAGCATTGCCCTTGCTTGGCCCAGATGCACAGGCTTGGCTCTGCATGTCTGCAGTCCCTCCCCTCCATCCCTGGGCTGTCATCATTTCATGGCAAGGAACTGCTGACAGAGGTCCATGCTGCTTTGTGCTGGAGCTTCAACCAGTCAGCATTGTGCAATAGAAGCCTTCACAAACAACAACAACTTGTTTTCAAGCAGACTTCTAAAACGCACACATCCTTGAAGAGTTAGAAAGCACATGAAGATGTGCTTCCTCACATTTCGTATCCATTTCTGCAGCACTCCTGTCAACTCTTTGGTTCATTACTACCATTTGGTAGCAACATGCCCAGGCTAAGCACAGTATTTCAAGAGAAAAGTACCAGGAAAGGACCTATCCCATCACAAACATTCAACACTGATCAATTGACACAACCCTTCTGCCGCTATTCTGCATCACAGTTACTGTTGCCTGATTGATCTCTGGCAAAAATCCATCAGTGTGATCAACACCTCAGATTTGAGTCCCCACCTCTCAATCTGATACACATCAGGAGCTTCTAACCTTAGCAGTGTCATGCTAGCACTAAAGATCACTAAATCAGGCTTGCTGGATTTATACCAAATACATAGATCTCTCTGTCCCATGGTATATCAGCCTCCAGACTCCTTGCTCAGATTGCAAAAATAAAACTCATATTGCTTTCAGTTACTTTTTTCTTTTTCCTATTTTCTCCTTTAGAGATTTCCTGCAGGATAAGAACACAGTGTAAAAGTCCAATTGAAGTAATGCCAAGCTCAAGGGGAGAGAATCTCCTGAGTGCTGCAGCACTCATAATGAACTGGCTTTCCACCAGCCCCCAAACCAAAACCATTTGGGAAGTACAGCATCCTCTCTCTGAAGATAAACAAACAAACCTTTAACCATTTAACAGTTTGAGCACCCTGGATAAATCACTGCATTGTCATTCCCTTGTTGTCTTAGCAGGTATCAATCCAGAATGCAGCATAAGGGCATTTAGGTGTCTCCGGCTCCAAAGAGCTGCTAGAGGATTTGACACAGTGTAACTCTATCTTGGCTCTGTTGAGCATTTCTGTTACTGATAGGATGAGGTGTGACCTGCTCACAGAGCTGGGATCTTCCCCTGCAACAACCCACTCATGCCCAGAAAGCCTTTCACTCTGATTTTACAAAAAGCTATACATGCTTTCTTTGATTTTGAACCCAGAGAGTTAAATGAGATTTATCATAAGCATAAAGACTTTGCATGATCTCACTTTAAGCCTTTGCCTGTAACAACTACTCCCAGTCATCAGGTCAGTGGTGTTTGACTTTCAAAAGTCACATTTCCTGCCAAAACTGTAAAAGGGGTAAGATATTAGCCATTTCCCAGCAGGCAAGGAAGTTAAACAAAATGCTTAGGCTTTTGCACGCCTGGAAACTGCTGGATTGAACCAGATCCCCTTCAGCTAGGCTGTTTGGGTAAAAGAGTTGCTTAAAGTAATGCATGCAGCTTCACACCTCCAAGAGCACTGGTTGCTGCTGCTTTTCATCTGTGCATGCCCATCTGCCTGGGAGGAACACAAGGATGTGGTCGGAACAGAGCCCTGAAGCCCAAGGTTGATTTCCCCCCCCTCCAGCCCTATCCTGCATCATTAACAAAACCTCAGGCAATCTCAGTGCTGCTGGTGAGGGGAGAATGGAAAATAGTGGTCAGGAAGAGAGAGCAACTGTGATACTCAACAGCAGGCTTAATCCATAGTGCAGACAATACAAGGTATATTGGATATATGAAATATTGCACCCAGGAGCAGAGGAAGAAATGGGACAGACAAGCCCAGATGTACCTGTTCGACACATCATGGATGTGCCTCACACCTGACCTAGTAAGAAACAGCAGCAGCACCAGGCAGAGAAAGGACACTCCCAAAGGATTGTCCTCCTAGAGGCTACAGGATTACACGTGTGCTCCAGCCCTCAGACCCAGTGGGGATGGGGCAGGCTCAGAGGCACTTCTTTGTAAAGCTGAACGCTGTCTGGATCTCAGCAGCTCTATTCTGGATTCCTGAACTCAGAGAAATTCTGCAGATTGGCACCAGTTGAGTATCTGACCTCCATTACCCTTTGGACCAAGATGCTTTTGAAGGGATTCCTGCTCCATGTTACAAACACTAATGCAAAGCCATGTATTTAAGACAAGAGCACAGCATGTCCTGAGCAGGGTGAACCAGGCCAGCACAGAGACTTAGAGTCAGTGCTGGCATCTACTGGGATTCTTTCATGTTCCTTCCTGTTATTTTTGTTTAAGAAGCGTCTTTCATGCAGTATGTGCAGAGTTTGTGGTGCTGCATGTACAGCCAGCTCCTCTGTGCCAGTCTGGGATTCTCTCTGCCTCCGCATTCCCTGGCTTCACCCTTTCCCTGCCCTGGCAGTCCTTCCCAAAACTGATCACTGATCAGCATCAAGCCAGGGGTCCAGATGGAGAAGGGAAGCCCCTTAAAAGTCAGAGCTGGGGAGGGCTTGTTAGCAGCAACCAACACTCACAGCTGCAGCCACAGAGAGCCCAGCCCTAGGATGATGTTGCCACAGAGCTGAAGGAGGGACATGTTGTCAAGATATGCCATTCCTCTGAGCCCTTGCAGAAACACAGGGTGCAGTGGCACAAGAAGAGAGAAACTTGCAGGGAATTTCTCACTCTGACTGTTGAGAGGTTGTGTGAACAGATGGACCAAATGTCCCTCAATTTCTTCTTTTTCATCGTCACCCCTACAAGTCTCCCTCCCCTCTGTACTAATCCTCTGAGGATGGATTCTTGATTTAAGGCAAATTTTAAGGTCCTATATTAATATGCAGGACAGAGCCCATTTTCTACCCCTGAAGCAGCTGGCACAATGCACAGAGCCAAATTCTCCTCCTCAACACACAGGGAGGTCTCATCAATCTCAGCTCCTGCAACAGGTCCCCAGCAAATGCTACCCCAGTTTGCACCTGGGCACTGCTGAGACAGCAGTGATTGGTACAGGGTTGGCCAGTAATGTGCTAATGATTAAACAACATCATGAACAGCCAGCCAATGCTTGTGTCCTGGCCTTGTGAACTTACCAGCACAGGCCTTTGTTTCTCAGAGTCACCTGCCCAGCCTGTGCACCAGCAAACTCTTTGTACCATCTCTCTCCAGAGATCTGCACTGAAATCTTCCCAATATGCTAGCAGGGGCTAGATGTTGCTGCACATGTGTCCAGGCACCCACAAAAACCTGGGCACCACTACTGCCTTGGAAATGCTCCCAGGCCAAAGTCCTGCTTGCCAGCCCAGACCCAGTTAGTATTCATGCCTGGTCTGGAAAGGGCTGGCAGGCACATGCCAGGGCTCACCAGCCTGCTTAGAACACAGCTTTTGGCAAGTGTTTCCACAGAAACAGTGATTCTGGAATGGGGTTCTTGAAAAGTATGTGGATAACATTCTGCAACATGTATTTCCTCAAGGTAAATAAAAACAACTCTTAGTTATATGAAAATTGAGACCCCAAACAGATTTTAGCCAAAGTTTCCTGGCACTCAGCTGAATTTTTGCAAATGCTGGTCACCAACAGACTGGAATGTTTTCCACTTCCAAAGAAAAAAAAAGGGGGGGGAGGGATTTCCACTGAAAACATTTATGGGAATAAAAAAGGAAAATACTGACTTTGCATAAGGTTTTTCAGGGACATGGATTGAAGACATTTTTCAGCCCAGCAGAGGCAAAAAAAGCCAAATCCTCCCCAGAACATCTACCTCCCCTTCCAATGTACTTCTGCCAGCAACACGCAGTTTTACTATTTTTTGCTGCTGCTAACATGGCACAGTCAGCAGAAAAACTTTTAAGACATCTCAGAAACACTGAGAACATGACCCTGAACCACCCTTTTTTCATAAAGTCACTATAAAATCTCCTTTTAAATGTGGTCTCAAGAGAAAAGATTAATTAAGTCTTTTCTTAAGAGCAACCACTTTGATGACAGCAGAAGTAAACACTGTGAATGCCTTGCCACTGCAAGAGAAGAAGAGTTTCTCCTGCAGAAATCCCAGCCTCTTCAGCTGCTTTTGGACTATCCACCAAGTTCAGTGAGATCCCTGGTTCAGGAAACCACAACACAGGATCATCTCTGTTTATTACCCAACATGGAGGTTTATGCTTCATTTGAAAACACTGTTCTCCCTTTCAGCTCACTGGAGCTCCTGCTCAGCTGCTAGATCACCCAGTTCTGACCCAGCAAGTCAAAAAAATGGATCTGCTGACTGTAGCATGGGCTGGTTACCTTGGCTACCTAGCTATATAACAGCATTGAGAACACTGGTTTTGGTGCATCAGACCTTCCTGAAGATTCCAGTATTAGCACTCTGCATCCCACATCTGGTGCTGCCCATTCCTCCTCCATTACCTAGATTAAACCAGCATGTAACACCCATTCCTCCACTCTGCTATATTCAGGCATTCCCACAAAATCCACCTGTACCTCAGGCTCTCACCCTTGCAGAGCTGCTATCTCTTCCTTTTGCTGCCTTGTCTTAACAACAAGATGCAATTCAAGGCAGTAACACCTCACAGCCAGTGCTGCACACCTGGTCAGGGACACTCCTGGTATTACAGCAGCTCCAAAACACTAAGGAAAAGCCAAAGCATGGCATAAAGTTAGTATAAAAATCTAACTTTGCAAGAACTAAACTTCTCACTAGTAGAGCTACACATGGAATGAGTTCTGCCCATCATCACCCTTGGTTCACACATCAGTGACAGCTCTTGGTGCCACAGCTCTTTGCTGGCTTACATTAACAGCTTAACAAGTGCCAGAAAAAGAGCAGGGACATTTTGCTCAAGCACAGTTTTTGCTGAGGCTCTGTGCCTCAGAATGTATTTGTGTGTGCATTTCACTCAGGGTCATCCAGTGACTCTGTCAGACTCTGGGCAAACTCTCAAGAGTGCATCCAAACACTGAGCCCAAATAGAGCTCTTGTACCACCCATCACTGGCTTCAGTAACAGCAGGGCATGGCTGCACAAGGGACTGTACTGGAACTACCCTAGGAGAACATTTCCTACAGATCATTGTTTGAGATGCAGCAAACCACAGCATGTGTTATCAAGGCAGCACAGGCTATGAGACAGAGAAAGGGCAAATCCTCAGAGAAAAATACTCTTTTGTTGCAGAGAAGAGAGCTTGGAAGTGTTCACTGCCATATAAGTGCAGAGGATCTTTAGAGGTTGAAGTACATCTTCATGTATATTTGTATAGGAGGGTCCCACTTTATCCAAGGCCTCTGATGCTGACATTTCTACAGCTGTTGAATAATTGTACAAAAACAATAGGGATCTGTAGAAATTACCCTGTAACCAGCACCCACAGACACGGCAGAGAACATTCACTGTATGACAAAACCATTAATCCTGCCTATAGGTTGCAGTATGAATAATTATACCCCTGCTATACAGTTCTTTGGGCTGCTTTACCAGTTCTGCACAAGGCACCCTGCTCCCCACAAAATCCTACAAGGTTCTTCTCACAAAAGGTCCTATAGACAGCTTATCAAGAGTGCTTATTTCACAAAGTTCAGGAAGCAAGAAAAGCATAACCTCAAAACACAGAAAGCCAAAGAAAAGACCACGCAAGGCTACAGACAAACTCTAGTCCCTGTAGGGCTGCAAGAAGAGACCAACCCAGCTTCAGAGGCTGTAGGTTTCAGCACCTCTGAAGGAAAGGGATCCTCCCACTCATCTGAAATGTGAACACTGCAAAACACTGTGCACTTCCATTCTCCTGAGAAACCATGACAGCAACTACCACAGACTTAAATTTCACCAGCAAGAACAGATTAGTGGCATGTAGACACATATTTGGTCCTTATGTGGTGAAGCTGGTCCTAGCTCAGGAACTAATGAACCCAAGCCCATTCTGCTATGTTATCCTGCTAATTGGGAAAAGGAGAGAGATGCTAAGAGAGCAAGAGCAAATGGTTAAATGAATAGCATGACAAAGTCTTAAAAAGCTTTGGGCTTTCTATATATATCTCCACTTAGATAAAGCTCAGTAACACTGAATTCACTGGAGATTTTTTGTCACTGCATTTCCCCCCTTAAATTACACCTCAGATTTCCTGTTCTTACACTTCATGCCCAATGTGACTTTCTGCTCAGTGCAACCTCACCCAACCTGTGCAGCCTGCAGCATCTCTTCCTCAGGCTGAGGAGAAGCAGCAACTGCACTGAGTCTCTGGTGGGAGACATCAGGATGGCTGTCCAGACTCTCCCAGCTACAGGGTATGACAGAAAAGAGAAAAGGGATGGTGGCCAGCTTATACTAGCACCAAAAAAAAAATGCACAGAGCTTTGCATTTCACTGACCTGTGGAATACTTTCGCGTTCTCTCAGAGTCTTTGTACAGGGATCCCATGATATCACCCATGGATCTGGAGATCCTCATTTCATGCTGTTTACTGTTGTTTGGCTGGAGGAGCTGGTAATGAGACAAAGGGAAAGATGAGACTAAGCCAGAGCCCTTGTGAATACACCATGTGAAACCCTGTATTTGGCTCCCCATGACCATATTACTCAAGAACTACTTAGAGACATGGAGCATGCACGTAACCTAGAGTGATCCAAAAATCATCCCCAAGTAATTTATGTGTTATTAAAATACTCTGATAAGATAAAGCTCTAGTTGATAATGGTAAATACAGATATTTGACATAGAACACTGTTCCTGCACTGCATTATTTTCATGCAGACACAGAAATTGATCCCTAGCCTGAACCCAATCCTGCAATCCCCAAATCAGAGCCTCTCCTCCACACTCACCAACAACCTAGGCACTGCAGAGGTTCCTGTGTAACAGAGTAGAGGAACAGAGTGGAGAATCAGGCTCTGCTAGAGAAGACAGATAAGGGGGAAAGCAGAAGAAATACATATCCAGCTGGTAGCTTAAATAGCAGTGCCCAAGTCTTACTAAAGTAACATGCTACAGTGAGTTGTGATTTTGTGATAATTCTGTGTAAGACACTGGAACACCCATGTTCTTACATACAGGAGCATGGTCACATGCTTCAGGAAGAGATGGATCTCTTCTCAAAGGTATGTATGACTCTACCTGGCTTCCCTGCTCTTAGTAACTGACTTGCAATACTGCTAAGTTCACACAGTTGCTGATGCAGATTGTCCCATTTCTGCCCAGGAGTTAGGAAATGCCAACTGATGGCTCAGTTCTCCCCTGGGACTCTGCACTTTCTGATAGCTTCACCAAAGGAGCTGAGAGAAGTTCCAGGAGCTGTGAGCACCAGCGGTAGCATGAGGACAAGCACTGTGAGTTTCAAGACTCAGTCTCTCCAGTACTTCTAGGAAATATAAGGAAGAAACTGAGTTGCAACATCTGTAAATCCCTTGCTTTACAGCTTGTGCTCAGGGCAGCACGACATGTGCTTTGGCAAGACACTCTGTGCAGGCGAGGTCAAGCTAACAGGATTAACTGCAAAACCACTGAGCTCAAGAAGACCAAACAAATAAATATGGAAAACAAGACAGTCCTATGTGAGATTGAAGGATTTTCCAGTTTGCTCTTCCTGCCCTTTAGTAATGCCCAACCACAAGGAGGGAACATATATATATATATATGCAGGAGAGGCTATAGACATTCCTCTGTAGGAAGGAAGCATCCCTAGGCAGAAAGCACAAGGGGTCTTCTTGGGGTTTAAGCTTGCTTGAGGATCATATGGTATTTAACCCTTTAGAGGCTGCAGGAGGAGCTATAGGCAGCTGAGCTCAGTCTCACACCAGGAGGATTTCTGAGCAGCTGAGCCAGAACAGGGCTGACCCTTCTCATGGCCAGCTTGCCCTCTGCTCTTCACCTTCAGGAGATTCATTTCCACTCCCCAGCACAATAACAGGACAACTCATTCTGGACACAAAAGCAGAGAAGGTGAGGGACTCACATTCGCTTTCTTTGGAGCGCTCACAAGGATCCGCAGGCTCTTCAGGGAAGGGCTCAGCTCCAACTGTTCCACTGCTTTGTCCAAATCTTCCTGGGATTTCAGTGGGATCAGGAGCTGGAAGGGATTGAAAAACACCGGAGCGCGACAGTGTCACACTTCTGGATAAAAAAAAGGGAATCCAAATCCTTGCAGCGAGCAGCTTGGGAATCAGGGGATGAGGGAGGAACCTGAGAAGGCGGATGGAAAACAGAGACCCCATGCCCTCCAGCTTGCCAAGCTCTAACAGTTTCTTCCAAGTTCTCATCTACCAGGGAATAGATGCAAAAAAACACAACTGCAAGGAGAGAGCTTAAAGGTCACATCAGTAATTCAGCTAGCGGGAAGAGGAGACGGCTGAGATGAAATCTTAGGCTTGCTGCCTGCTCTTCTGCTCTGATCTTGGAGTCTGCAAAGAAGACCTGCTGCTACCCAGCCCCAAAACAGTCCCACACATTTTTCCTAGGTTCCTTCCTGGAAAGGCAGTGCTTCAAGAAAACAGTGAGCTGCACTCAAGCACTTACTCTGATAGATCCTCAGTGGCCTTCACTACTGCTGCAACCTGTGTTCCTGTGCACCAACACAGTCTCCCTTGTGTTTGGGCATCAGGAGAAATCAGTGACCATCTACAATAAGAGTCTCTTCCCTTTTGATGTGAAAGGTGTGCACTGCTCTTACTCCAAGAACCACTTTGACTCCTTTGGACAAATTCAGCTTCTGTGCTTTATAAGGTAAATAGAACAGAGAGCAAGGCTGGAAACATATTTCCAGTCCGAGACAGGGATTGGATGTGAATGGAAGGAAAGTACTCAACAGGTTGATATTAACTGTTCAGGGCTTTCAACACATCTATGGAGTAAATGGTTAGACCACAGTTCCTTTGATCACTTTGTGATCTGAATGAATCACTCATGTTCACAGCAGGTATCAGACAAAGATGATATAGACTATGTCTCCCAAATGCTGCGCAGCTGTTCTCAAACAGTCTGGCTTCCTTAAGCAGTAGAGCTGAAAAGATATTCTTCTGGTGCACTGCTTAACCCTCTCTTAGTTCACAAGGGCTCCACAGGTGCCTCAAGTAGACAAGCCTTCTCTCCTACACTCACCCAAGAAATGAGAAGGGTGGAAAGCTGCTCCCCTTTGTTTCACCACTAAGCAGAATTTCACTCTGAACTGTAAGAATAGTGCCACTGTTCACCCATCCTTTTAACTCAGCTTCTCTCAAATGTTCAGAGCAATCCCTCAACTGCTTCAAACAGAATGTTCTGCAGGTCACTCCATCCCAGTCCAGTATCACAACAACAGGCAGAAATTGCCCTCCTGTAAAAGGGGCTAGAGCCAGCACTCAGCTTGGCTTTACCTATTACCCACATCTGGCAAGCAGATTTTCATTTGGCTTCCAGACTCTGGCACATATGGATATCTGGAACAGGTATCTACTAGGCATGAAACTAAATATAGTTTGCCCAAGAGCAAAGTTTATCATCACAGAGGTTTCACTAACTAGAGCTTATTAGATTTTCCTCTCATATTTAAATAGTATTCTCCCCTGGAGCCTAACAATTTAGTATGGGACTTGGTAGTCAATCCACTGTAGTCCAAGAAAGTGTGCAAAGGGTGAGTTTTCACCAACTGCAACAGTATTGCCAGACCTCACTCTGTAAGACACTGCAGAAAGCCAAAGAATAGTAGGAAATAGGGTTGGGGAAAAATCTGAGAGGTCAATTAGTTAATCTTCCTGCCCAATGCAGGACCAACTGGCATCAACAATTCTCAACAGAAGCTTGTTAAATATGTTTTTATCTCCTCCCTCCATAGGCTTTAACTCTACCTAACCTTCTGAAATGGTGCTGAGGGGCAACCTCACATATGACAAGCAAGGAGAGGTCAGAAGGGAACTGGTGGCACACCGAGGTTCAGTGTTGTGCCCAAGGTCACATCACAAGTTAGCCATAGAGATGGCACAAACAAGGTAACAGTCACACCTGGAGCAGCTGTTCAGCAGTGCATGCAGATCAAACTCAGGCAGAGCATTTTCTGCAGAAGCCACCTTCAACCTGTAACACAGCCAACTGTCTAACAAACACCATGTCATGCAGTCCATGGCCAGGCCAGATTTTGCTGTCTCCATCACCAGAAAGATGAGCCCAGCCTAATACTAACATGCAGATATGCCCCATGTGGTACACCCATGGCCAGGCCTTGCTCTTATCTATACCAGCCCAAGCCCACTGATTCCATGGTCCCACCAGGATGTGATTCATGTGTGCCCCTGCTCCACCCAGCTGGCATGCTCATCTCCTTGATCTTGGCTTCAGGGTTCCTGCTTTACCAGGACACAGACTGCCATTTAAGTGAGCTTTTTTAGGGACCTGTGGACCTTATTGTAATTTTGGTCTACAAGGTGCTACTGCAAGAGAGAAACTTCTGATAGCAACACAGAATTACTGCACAGTTCCCTTTGAGTATGAAAAAAGTGTGAAATATTTAATTGTAGTGAGTCTGTGGTCAGGGCACCTGTAAGATTTGCAGTCATGACACTCAAAAACTTCACCCAAATTAGGAGCTAGGAGCAAGATGTCACAGTGTCACTATGTGGACATGTAGGCTCTCTCTTTAGTCTGTCTGCAGTGTTTCCACAGCAACAACCCTGAATTACTACTGCTCTGACTTCTTCCCAAAGGTGTGGGTACTCACAAGGAGGAATTTTTATGTATAGAAAAACAGAACACAGTCATCCTCAGCCCTAAAGTTAGGAGTAGCTAAAGGCCTGCTCATGGTCCTGCTCTGTGCTGTGCACATGCCCAGGAAGACAGTGTCTAGCATGGGATAAAATGCACTATTTAAGCTTCTGTTTGCTGTTGTTGGAAAAAATTCCTCCTTCAGTGGAAAGAAACCTGGAATGAAATGAGTCATTCCTAGAGAATTCAATAGCAGGCTTTTCCCAGGAGGGCTGTCAGAGAATGCTCAAGATTAGAAACCTGACTGCATTCAAAGCTAAAACCCAGTGGACACTTCGGTATCACAAGGTACCTATTATAAAAGAATAGCAACTTTTTTTGTGGATTGAATCTGGTCTGAAACAGAAGGGAAAAAAGAAAAAAGAAAAAGCTCTCTTCACAACCTCCTTCTCCATTCATACTTCATTAATTGCAAATGACTAGCAGCCTTTTATTACTTTAACAAACAAGCTGTCAGGACAGATCCAAAAGAATTTGTGATTAAAAGCCCACCTCTACTTGTCATCTGGCCCTCTCCTTCTTCCCAAAGCCAAACCCACCTTAAGAGTGCAGTGGCTCCAGATGCCTGCCCATCTCAGGGCAAGATGTCTCACAAGAAAACACTGAGCACACCAAAACAGATGCCAAGGATTGTCCCCTTCTAGGTTAAGGCCTCATCAGTACTCTCCTTTCAGACACAATGCAGGGCTCAGAGAATGTTGGAAAAACACAGTGGCCTATGTTGTGAAAAAGGTTGGAGAAGAAATGTCTTCAAGCCTTAAAAGGCAAGGGTTGCAGAGGTAAGGTTTCCTGGTTGTTTTATGTGGCCACAGGACCTGTTAGAGGAACCTTCAGTGATGCACATTTCACTGCAGACCTAACCAAAGGAACATGCACATCATTCTGGGGTTTTGGGGTGAAAGAGAGTCAGTGCTAGATAAAAGTATGCTCAATTAGCAGCACTGTCCCTCATGCTCTGGACTTTACTATGCTCCAACTGCCCCCAAGACAGGAAGGCTTCACATCCAACCCAAAGGAAAGTCATTTGGTCTCAGATGTTTTCCTCTCTGCCCTGTGTGTGCTCTCATGAACCAGACACACTCTGAAAGTTGGTCCTACTGCCCCAAGGGTGTTAATGCAGCTGAACTGACAATGTCTCCATCACCTCAGTTACCTAATTCCTTCCCCTGTTTGAGTTAAAGCGATTTTTTTGTTCTGGGGAGAAAGACAGTGTTCCTGGGTCATTATTTAATATGCCTTAATTGAAATAACTTTGAGATGGGGAAAGCTTAGCTTGAAGTCCAAGAAACTAACTGAGCTGTGTCCAGACAAGAGCTCTGACGTGCTCACTAGCTGAGAACCACAAATAAGATGATTATTCTTCTTCTTCACATCCATGTACAACACAAAATGAGGGCCTTAAGAACAAACCACTGTCCAATTCTGAAGTAGGCACCAGGAGAAGAGTAGCTCATTACCTCATTGTTCACACAGACCAAGTCCATCGTCTGTCCAAAAGCATCCGTGACCTTCTGCACCACCTCTTTGAATTTGACTGGTCTTGGAAACTGGATAATCCTGTACACACAAATACAATAGTCTCAATTTACTAGAAGCATACTGGAATCTGAGGTTAGACTGACAATTCAGAAGACCTGAATCCAACCCCAAAGCATAAAGCTTGCTCCTTGCTTTTTATAATCAAAAATACTGCTTACCTGCTATGGCCAAAAGGGGACTCAACCCACCCTGCAAGAGTATCTACCAAAAATCCTAGTGTAGCTCCCCTGTTCCTCCCTCTGCTGTGTGGTACAGAAAGTCCAGTAGCCCTTCACTGGAGAGAACCCAGGATCAGGCACTAGTCAATGACTTAACTCCATTTTCAGCAAGTGGCCATGAAGAGGGAGGAGGGATGGAGGAGAAAAGGATGCAGTTTGGCATGCTGTGACTCTCCTGTGCCATCACATGCAGCAGCTCTACAGGAACATATCAGCAGGTATACTCTAGCCCAATGGTAACATTACTTAAATTTTCTTTGGCTTTAACATGCAGCTTGGATCATCAGTCTGTGAGTTTCCAGCCCTGTGTCCTGCCCTGCCACAGTCACCAAGCAGAGGTGATTCCATGAAAATGTCAAGCAGGGAAGGGTGGGTAAGTTTAATTCCCAGCTCTATTTTTATGGGACTCATGCCCAAAATCTGGTTATCTTAAGTGTCATAGGCTGCTAATCAAAGGACACATTTCTGGTAGAGTTGCAACTCAGCTGTAGTTGAGCAGGACTAAAGAATTAAAAAGAGAAAAGGAATCAAGCATGCACCTTAGGTTCCTGGTAAGAGGCATTTAATAGCTTGGTGCTTGGAACCAGCCTCTGTGCAAATCCCAGGAAGTACTTGTGGCAAATAGAACGATGAGGCAAGGCTCTCACATGTAAAACTGTAGTTGATTTTAGGGGAACAAATCTTGCTGTGAGCTCATCTGCAGCTGGCTGAAGTCAGTGGGATGATATTGGGTAAAAAAAAAAGTTAATTTATCCCTGTACATGTAGAGGACTGGGTTGGGTACATACCTTTTCTCTCCTTCATATTCAAACTTGATCCTGACATTTCGCTGCTGAAAGAAAAAGCAGAAAAGGTTAGGTCCCAAACTCACAGATCCACAGCTCACAGCACTTCTCAGGGAGACTCCCCTAACTCCCGTGGGCATCCAGGCTATGTAGAGCCAAGCTGCCTGCTGGACTTGTGGACTGTGGGGAAATTCCACATTGTTGATAAATGTGCTTGTCAAAAAACAAGGTCTTCTGTAAAAAACAAGACACTTGCTCATCTGTATAACTGTAAGTCTTAATAAAATGCATTAATAGAAGTGGAACACAGTGAATGCTCTGAACTCAGCTTGGAACAAGGCATTATTACTAGAGGCAAACATGTTTAGTGTCTGATGTCTGTTCATCTTCAGCAATTCTCATGGTTTTACTGGTTTTTTTATAGTACTTTCCTGTTAGAAACCCAAAAAGCAAGGCTCAGAGGATGTCTAATAGAACACAGGAATATTTGGGGCAACAAAATAAGTAAAAGCAAGCACCCTATAATGGAAGTGGAGATGAGTCTTGGATTTTAACAGCCAACAGTGTTGGGGTGGTGTAGAGGTAGCTGTTAACTTGTTAGGACTTACAAAATGCAAAGTATAGCAGCATCCCATGCTATACACAGTGAAAGCCCACCCTGAACTGAGCCCTTGCTCACCTCAAGAGAAAGAACTACATTTACCCAAAGAAGAGCCAGTGGACTCACAAGCAGACTGGGCACACAATTGTACATGGACTAGTAAAAGCCACTTCTCTCATCCTCTATTTGTGCATATTTAGCAGCAATCAAGACCACAAGGAGCCTTTTCATTCATTCAGCTTCTCAGACCACACTTAAGCCAACAATCCCTCAAGCTCATTCCAGGGCTTTCTGATGGTCTCCAAGGCAGATCAAAGCCTTCCTTAAACCCCAGACCAGGTTTAGTCACCCCAGTTAACCAGGGCTCTGCCCCCACTGACACACACAAGCCTCCTCAATTAGTAATTTTCTTCCCATGGAGAGAAAAAGTGCTTGCCACCTCCCTCCAAGGTGTAACACCAAGGAGGGCTTGGTCCTGCACTGCCTGCATCTCCCAGGGGTTATCCCCAAATGGGTGGGTGACAGCCCTTCCTGAACAAGGGCCTTATCTCTAACTCTGGACTGCCAGTGTGTGAAGGCACACTTTCCATCCTCTCAGAGGGAAAGCAGAGACTCAGTGAAACAGCTTTGTCTCTGATGAGGAAAGTGAGCTGGATAGGAGTCTTTAGGTTTATTTTTAAACCAACAGCTCCTCGAGTTCTGCAAACACCCACTGGAGTTCAGGAAGTTAAGGTTGGAAGCAATTCATTGAAAAGCTTAAAAAAGCCCCAGCAGATTCTGGGTAAACATGTTGGATCATCCAAAACACATCCTTTTTATCTCTACTCGTGGAATTTTCAGGGTTTCCAGAAAGGCTGGGAAGAACCAGTGTTGGGACAGTCACCAAATGGGGCAATCCAGTGTTACAGGTCTATGCTAAATGGCATTTACATTACCTTGGTGTCTATAGCCAGTCCTTCAGCCCCACAACATTTGGACAAACCCCAGGTTTCCTTCTAGAACCAGACCCAACTCAAAAAAACCCCAACAATCAAACTAATTCTAAACCAGTCAAAAATTCAAACGAAGAGATGACCATAACCAACCTAGTGCTGAAGGTCCAAAGCACTCTGGAGAGACAAGCAAACAAAACCAGGTGGGATTGCCACCTTGGATTATCTCTGTTGGAAGGGGGGAAAAAAGACATGGGCTCTTTTATGCCAATTTTAGTTTGCATGAGCCTCTCTGAACAGGGTCTAGCTGGTTCATCCCTCCTGCATTCTGGCAGTAAAATCAGTTGGTGTGGGTGCTCTGCATGTAGCTCCACAAAGCCCTTCTCAAAAGTAAGAGAAAAAAAACCATCAGAGCAAGGAACTTGAGGTTTCTCCTTACAAAGGAGCAGGACGTGTAAGGGGAAAAGCTCATGCAGCTCTGACCTTGCTGCAGGAAACCTTTCAAAACACAGGTTTCACTTTCAGCGCAGACCCAAACACTCCACTGAGCTGGGATGCAGCACAGGCTGCCTCTTTATGCTGAGCAACACAAATTTTGCACACAAATAAGTTTTGAAAAACAGCTTGTGGCTGGAAAATGTCAAAACACTGATACAAAGCTCCAGAGAGAGAAGAAAATGGG
>VWZO01010532.1:37973-203955 GCA_013396975.1 Bucco capensis | reverse complement strand
AGAGCCACGACCCTGCTGCATCCTTTTCTTCATCAACAACAGAGCTGATGCACTGTGGCTCAAAGCCAAGAGAAGCCAGCTGCCCTACACTGCTCTGCTCCTGAGCAGAGCAAACACACTGGCTGCAACAGGGGAATGAAAACTCACTTCATTTGTTAATTAGATTATTTTTTCCCCAATATTAAATACACTAACCTCTTCCCTTCCTCAAACAAACCAAGACCTTAAGCTCACAAGAATTTGGAAGACGGATAAATACCTACTTATCTAAAGACCGAGAAGCTGGTTACAGTTTTATTTTTCAGTCTTCCCTTGACTTGCTCATGCTTTTGACCCACAGCTAAAGCTGAATTCATCACTGCTATGGGAAACACATACTTTTTTCCTGTAAAAAAAAAATAAAAAAGGAGGTGGGCAGTGCCCAAAGCACAAGGAAGTCCCAGGGGATGCAAAGCACTTCCTAAACGCTGCAGCAGGCTGTGATTTTTTACACCCATGGAAATCTGGTTTGGAGCAACTGGTTCGAGATTACACAAGGAGTCTGGGGCACTGCCAAGTGCTTCAGCAAAATCTCACACGAGTCTGCACCCAGCATTTCAAACACACAATTAAGGAGAAGGCAGGATCAGCATCTTCTCCACAGAGGCCATAACACAACACACAAATGATTGAGGGCAGGTCCCAGAAGAGGTGTGAGTTGTGGAGGTTGCCCAGTCCTACTCACTTCTGCAATTTTGTGAGGAATGAAGACAATAGTGACTCCTCCTTGCATAATCCAAGTTGTGCTATTTACCTGCCTGCCATCAGATGAGGTTAATTGCAGCCTTGTTCTCCCCACAATCATGAGGTCTTTAATTGGTGCACAAAAAGCTGAGACATCCAAGAAGGGCATATGCAGAGAAAAGCAGTAAGGCCATGCCACAAGGCACCAGCCTTAAACACTGAGCCCTGGCAGAAGATTTCAGCAATGGTCTCATGGAATGCTTTGAAAGCTGAGGCAGGTAGCAGAGCAAGCAGGAGAAACTGAGGCACGAAGGCACAAAGTGCTTTGCCTAAGGTTGTGAAGAAAAACTCAGCCTGGGGACAACAAAGGTTCCACAGGGATCTTAGTGCAGCCTTTCAATATATAAAAGGGGCTTCATAAGATGGAGAGAGACTTCTACCAGGTCCTGTAGTGACAGGACAAGAGGCAACAGTTTAATACTGCAAGAAGCTAAATTTAGGTTGGATATAAGGAAGAATTTTACTTTTTTTTTTATGATGAGGTTGGTGAGACAGTGGAACAGGTTGCCCAGAGAAGCTGTGGATGCCCCATCACTGGAAATATTCAAGGCCAGGTTGGATGAGGCTTTGAGCAACCTGATCTAGTGAAAGATCTCCCTGCTCACTGCAGAGAGGGTCAGACTAGATGATCTGTGAAGGTCCTTCCAACCCAAACCATTCTGTGATTCATTCTGTGAAGCAGAGTGGCAGAGCCATGCACAAAACTTAGTGTTTAATCTCCTGGGTTGTAGATACTGAGCAACCTTCCCGCTCCACGTGTGTTTCCGTACAGCACGGGGCATGGAGGAGCCCACGGCCCGGCTGGCGCCTGTAGGCCCTGCTGCGACACAAACAAAAGAAGCGACAACCCTGACAGGAAATACCACAGCAATTCCCTTCGTTTCTGGAGTAATTTCTTCTCCGAGATACTTGTACCGGCATTTCCTCCAGCCCCACTAACAAATGGTATTTTACTCTTTCTTGCCATCTGCCTTGGAAAGGAAAAGGCAAAGCCACCACAGTGGCCACAAACCCATCACCATCTTTCCAGGCTTTCCTTGAGATATTTTTAGCTCCTTCCTCAAAACTTCTAATTTCACGAAAGGACCACAACTGCCAAGCCTCCAGAGGAAGCGCTGACAAGACTCGGTGGGGGGGGAAAGGGGGCAACTGCTTCTGCCCACTCGGCTGTGGACCATGCACCCCAGCAGGCTCAGCCAGGCTCAGCCTCCAGAGCTGGAATAAGCAGCACTCTGAGCTGGTTTAGATTAAGGAAAATGTTGGAAAAAGATGGAAAAAGTGTTTCCAAATGAGGTGAATCATGATCTTATACAGAGATCCCTGAAGAGCTGACTGCTGTTCGTAATAAAAGCACACATGGAGAGCAGGAAAACATGCTGTTAGGCGTAAAATGAAAGCAGCTTTGGAGGAACAGAAGGTGCTGAGCACCCTTGCTGCTGAACACCCAGAGGGTTGATCAGATTGAGGTATGGGTCCAAGCTGAGCAATGCCATGCCTATGGAGTAGGGTGTCCAACAGCACAGAGACACTCTCAGTGTGTTACCTCAATACCACTGACTGCATGCAGGGAAAAGGGAGAAGAGACATCTCCACATCTTCATGTATGCCCATGCATTACCATGGTACCAAAAGCTGAAGCACCCAAAACTGCCAGACTGCAAAATCCTGGGCAATTACCAAGTTCAAAGACTTCCCCCATCATGTCTTCTCCTCCCAAACTCAGCTGCCATCAGAAACAGCATTCTGATCAAAGTCCACCTTTGTGGCTTGCTCTTAAAGCTGCTCCTGTCAAACCTAACCAGAGGACAGCTTTGCCTATGCTGACACACCACAGGGCCAGGGCCTTTGGATCAGTTCTTCCACCCAAATCCATGGTTGCCTCACAAAACATCTGGGACAAAGCCTTTGATTCCAGCATTAACAATTCTGAGGCCAAGAAGGGCAGGGGGGAAACAAAAAACAAAAAACAAGAGCCCTCCTCTTCCCTTCCATGCTGCACCTAGAGGGGCTCATCCCAGCTTTGCTCTTACCCACTCGTAAGACCTTGGGCACTTACTTTGCCTCAGTTTTCCCCCTAGGTAAAATAGGGGCAATGAAGGAGACCATTTCTGCATGCTGGAGGGTAATCAGAGGGATTCTCTTCAATTCTCTCATTTTCTACTTGTAGAATTAGGAAACAACGAGAAAACCCCACTGAGCAGTGCAGCGTTCAAACATTAGTGCTCTAGTTACTCCTTTGTACAATACCACAAAGCAGTGGGACTTCTCCTCAGCTTCTGGCTTCAGTCAAGAGAAAACAGCACCACAGGGCCTGGCTGAGGGGACTTCTGCCCCTCTGAAACACACGTTGTTTGCATTAGTTCTGTACTAGCAACGGGATGTTCGTTACAAGCCAGACAGCTGGATTGCGTCCCTAAACCACAATAGGAGATGACTAATCCATGTCACTAGGAACTATCTGCACAGAACCCCCACGCGCTTCACATTATTCAGCAGACAGAAATGGGTTTGTCTGGGATTGCCCCTTCTGCTCTCGGGGGTGGAAGCTACAAGATCCTGGTCCCCTTGGATCCTCACAACTCTTTTCTTCTGAAAAAGGAAGCCCAGCACGTGACCAGCTCAGAGGCCAGTGGAAAGATGGTGTCTAGAGAATTCACTGCTCCCTGTTACAGACAGTTTTGGTGTATACTGCAGCAAAAACCAAGAAACAAATCACAGGCTTCAAAATATTTATCCAAAACTACCTAGCTGGCAGGGAACAGCTTTTTTTCCAGCTGGATTTCTCCTTAGTGTTACTGTTTTAGCACCCAAGTCAGCTCCACGTACAGATAAGGGAAAGCCTCTTCTCCAAATCCTTGGAACTCCACTACCTTTGCCCTTCTGCAGCCAAAGCCTTCCCAGGCTAGGGCTGCTCCCCTCTTGGTCCCTTGCTTCTGCTCCATGCAGATCTCCTCACAGAGACTTCCTTCTTCAAGGTGATATTTAGGACCCCCATCATATTCCCCAATAGTAAAACCGGTGATAAAAATCAAACTCCTTATAGGCTGCTTGTAGACCTACAGAGAGCCCTAGAACATGAGGTGTATTTTATTCAAGTTATGAGCAAGCCTTGTCTCCCATTCAACTTGCCAGAGAAAAGTCCAGAGATAATTTACTAAAAGAACAACTTCTAGGTCAGTTTGACATTTCTTGTGCATGGGAAAACGTTCCTCACAAATACTGGACTTTATTGCTGTGGGAGAACTTGCAGTCAGAATTAGAGTGGCAGAGGAATTGCTAGCTGTCATCAGCTGTGACAGAGGCCCACACCAATGCCTTCTCATTAGACTGGAGCACAGCACTGACAAGCAGCTTCATAGTGGGAGTTGACAAGCACTACTCAATGCACAGCCATTTATTTATAGAAATAGACAGATACAAAAATACATGTTAATATAATTGCTCCTTTCTCCTTCATGCTTTTGTTTGGGATATCTAATTCTTTGAGGAAAAAGATGAGTGGGGTAAGAAGGAAAACCACAGTGATCACAATGCAGATCTTTGCTGTTTCTTTCTTCCCCTCTTCAGAGCAGCTGCTATAAACAAAACCTTTGTCTGTTCAGTCAAGGAGATGGCTTAAGAGGACTACTCCTTCAAGCCATGCCAGAAGATGCATGAGGAATAATAAGAATGACAAAGGGAACAATGGAAGAGTAGTAGTGCAGAGGATGCACTAGGAATAATTTCAGGATGATCCCTCTGTTCCCAAGGAATGGCTCCCTTTTAAAGATTCTGACTCCCATGCAGAAGGAAAAGTGTCCACCTCTCTCCCTCTACACTGTTTTCTCACAAGGCAGAAAGACAGGGGCACGCAGAGGCTGACACACCTGATCAGAACTCAGGAGATTCAAGCTCAGCCATCACATCTACTAACAGCTGCCTTGGCAACCTAAGGGAGGAAACTCACCTGCACCATGCATTGAATATTGCTGTTCTCGTTTCCAGTTTGTTCTACTGTGAGGCATTAGACATCCAGAAACACTGCCTTAGTCCTCGACTCATTTGTAAGGAAAGTAAACCAAAAAAAAAGGAAAGATTCTTTACACACTTTGCCAAAGGATGTTCATTTCTTAAGATGATCTGAAGCAAAACTGTTGATATTTTGGGGAAGAAACACTGTGTAGCACATATCAGCACAGACTACTTTCTTGTGTGGCCCAGGCCTTCCAGGCATACTATCTGGCAGGCTCCACATTTTAACTTGTGTCAAGAGCACTAAGGAACCCCTCCAGGAGACAGGGATGAGATAGCACTTTGGTTGGGTTTCTCTGTGGACCAAAAAAAAACTGCTGCAAGCCACAAAGGGACAGGCTAGTCAGTCAACATATTCTTGTTAAAAGTGGTTTTCAGTGGAAATTTGGAACACTGACTAAAGGATTCTCATATCTCAGAAAAGCTTTTTTCCACAGAATTTTCTTTTTTTTTTTGTTAAGTCTAACAATTGAACACCCAGACCCAAGTATTTCAATGTGAGGATGTTGCTGCAGGGCCTCAGAAGACACCTACAATGAGAGTCCCAGAGGAAAATTTAGCATCTAAGTGCCCCATTCCTCGCTCTCCCTCTCCAAAAAGGGAGGCTGTGCAGTGCATCCCTCAGGGCAACCAGCCAACCTGATCACAGAAGAAAATACAGTAATAATAAAAAAGGGAACACCAAATACCAAAAGAACAACAAATCATAGGCAAGACAACAGCACTGCCAAAGCAATCTTCCCTTCCCCCATCCATCCATTCCTGTGCTAAAAAAACAAAGAAAAAGTGACCCAAACAAGTTGATTAAAAGTTTCTGAGCTACAAACATGAACCAAATCTCCACTAATTCCACCTCCTTTGGCCACTCCCCACCTCACAGACTAGACTCTCGTCATCCTGCGAGCCAGACTTGTTCCAGTTAGTCCAATTTAGTGAAGCAACAATTCAGCATACTCCAACGCCCTTCATCTCGTGGGGCCTGTTGGTCTGAATCCTCAACCCCAGATGCATGAGGAGACTGAGATGCTGACTATTTGCATCTCCTCCATCAGAGAGGAGAGAGCTCTGAGTAACAGAGCATACAGCTATGGCTGGTGTGATTATGGGTAACAAGAAAAATCATAAAGTAGGCAATGTTTTCCAAGTGTCAGTGCTGTAATTGGGAAGGAAAGTTTGATTCCTAATATAATAAAATGAAAGGGAAGTGGAAGCCAACAATTCTAAAGCTGATATTGAAGCACAACATAACTCTACTGGAGATTTATAAATGAAAATAGAGAGAGGATGGGCTGCAGATATGAATTTGATTGCAAGGAGTCAACTTTATGAAACTTCTGTAGATAAAAATTCAGCCACGGAAAACCATTATTTTCTTTGTTTTCAACTTGTTAACTCCATCTTCAGCATTTACAGCAACAATTTGCAAGAAGGATAGCAGGGTCTTCTCCCCATTCTGAGCAAACAAATATGTTATTTAAGAGAAGTCTAAAAAGCTTTGCTATTCTGAAAGCAACCAGAGATGTCTTAGTCTTGTCCCCACCCATCAACTTGCAGAAAACTTTACCCTCGGAGCCATCCAAAGCCACGCTGGATTGTCTGCTCTGCCTGCAGCTGCACAGAGCCAGCTCTGAATGTCTCTGGTCAGTTTTGTAAACATCTTGGACTTATTTCAGCATGAGCTGAGCACAAACCCAGTGATTCAACTTGGACAGCTGCTACCGCCAGGACACACTTTAAAACAGACACGGTACGTGCGCACGTGTTTTCGTCTGCATGTGTCTAGAAGTCTAGAGGGATTCAGGGAAGGATCTTTCCCCTCTGCATCCTGAGCTCTTTGTTAGCAGCACAAGTGCCATTAAATATGCATGACGACAGCAAATGATCATTTGTTTTCTTCTTTGCTAGGCATTCAGCTATTGTAAAGTTGATTGCAAGCTTATTCTAATCCATACTACTAGAAGTGGAATGTCAAGTGGATTTGTTAACATGTTTCTCCAGCAGCTTCCTGGTTCTCTTAATTATTTTTCCTCCTCTTTTTTTCTTGCTATTTTGACAACTGAATTGTTTCTTCACAACTTTGTGTTCACATAGTATTTGATCCATATGCAAATAGGCTATTAAATCCATTATAGCTATTGTTTCAATGTCAGCAAACAATTTCTGACATTGCTCAAGGGACAATGTTTTTGCTCATCAAGTCAACTCTGACTGCGTAACAGGGCCAAAATGTTTGGGTTTAGGAACATAAACACCAGTAATTAATATTTAAACACTTTATATAAGAATGACATTATTCCTCCCAAAAGAGCCTGGGTGTCTACAGCTTGAAGTTGGCAGTCTGTCTTTCAAATATCTGAAGTAAAATGTGCTCATGATAAATATTATATTTCATCAACACTGTCAATAGAAAACATTTGACTAAGCCAAATCTTAAAAGCTGCACAGCCTGTAAATGTTCTACTACTTTCAGTGCTAAGACAGACAAAGAACTGCCCTGGGGTGGGATGAGAGATTCCAGGCCCTATTGCTATATTTGTGAGTGATTTGGGGTTTCACTCTTCTCTGCTCTTCTGTGACACAGGAATGCCTGTAGCTTCTTTTCAGCTCTTCAGAAAGAGGTCCTGAAGTTTATGCCTCAGTAAAATTATGTTTTCTGATGTGCTGAGCCCCTGCAGTACTTGTTAACTTCAGTTCTAACACTCAAACTCTGGTCTCCCAGCATGGTAAGTACCATGCCCACCTATGTCTATGGGAGTTTGGGATGCATCCAAGCAATGCCTTACCTGCTTGCTGGAGTGAACACTGTTTTTATTCCTGTTATTGTCCAGCAGGCCCCCACATTTGCCCAACGCTGCCAAATCCTTCATAATAGAGTTCAGAGCTTCTTCTTCATCTGCAAAAGAGGGAGAGACAACTGAAGTCAGCTTCACTCCAAAAGTGCAGAGTAAAAATACAGCACTGCAAATACAATCTTTCACCCCAAATAGGTCAAAAGACATGATGTCTACCCTTCCTATTAAGAGGCATTCAGAGACTTATACCACAGTCCCCCCCAGTCCATCACATCTTGGTAATACAGGTTTCTTCACCACAGGTGAGACAGACCCTCAGAAAAGCCAGTGGCTGAGTGTGGGTGACCACTGCTCCTCCTGCTCATAGCCCATGTCTGTCCCTTTGGAGAGGGACCCATAGGCCAGATGCACTGTCCATGTGGCAGGATCCATTTTGTGAGGTATAAGGTGATGTTTTACAGGACATAAACCCTTCAGGACCCAGAAAGCTCATGCAGCAGGTGATGGAGTACAACATCATTCTTGGCTTCCTCCTTTCCACTCTCTTCATCAAAGATTCTCAACAGCCACAACTGATTTTCAAAACTAGAGCCAGTAAGGGACCACAGGAGAGGCAAAGCAGCTCCTTAGAAGAGGTAACAAACTCCATTATGTTGGATAAGAGAGAGAAGCACACTAAGAGCCTATACGGTATTTCTGATTTCTGCAGTAACTAGAGAACTTTGAAGGACCCATTCAATCTGAAATCAATCTCTTCCTTTTCAACACTTTCACATCTATGACTGTAGTCTCTTAAAGCAGCTATAAACTACACTACAAAGTACCAACCACAAGCACTAGAAGGTCTATCACAATATAGAGCACAGCACACTGGTTAGGAGGGTGACAGAACCTCCTGCATGCTCCATGTTCATGATACAGTCAAGACACATATTAGGCACATGCAACTAGGACTGTAGGAACACAAATGTAGTTACCACTTTTTGTGTCAAACAGTGTCTGCAGGGATAGAGCCAGCCTTACACCAAGCTAGCCTGCACATTTAACTCAAAGTCTTCAAAGACTTTGTCATCTGTGAAAGATGACAAAGAACTGTAATAAATCAGACAGGACTGGACCTAAATGCTGAGGTTCCTTTTCCCCAGGGAGGTATATGTCCTAGATCCTCATGCTCAAGTAAAACATTATCTGCTCATTTCTCACTCCTCTAATGCCTACATCAGGTATTAGGAAAATCCCTACATTTTCCTGTAGCCAATGTGTGTGTGTGCATATATATTTAAAATATAATACATATTTATGTATATACAATAAATATACAATTAATTAAATAACAGCATTCTTCTCCAAGTATATTAAAGTGCAATTCCTCTACCCTATTTCCCTACTCACTAAAAACAAGTATGTTTTCTGGAGGGGTGGCAGGGAGCCTAACCTGAAATGCTACAAGTAAACACTCAAGAAAAAGACTTACTCTTGGTTCTAGTTAGAGGACAACACAAAATTCCACAAGAAGAATGTTCCCACAGTTTGGGAATTTTCTTTGTTAAAAGGGACCTCTGGGGACAAGCAGAGTTTTCCAGCAGATTTTGTAGAAGAAAAAAACCAAACCACCACATTTTCTTGTGGAGAAGGAAGGGGAAAATGGGGAGAGGCAAGTTAGAAAACAACAAATAATATAAAAACAAAAACCCCACACACCACCCTCCAGGAATTTTCCACCAAAACTATAATCTCTAAAATGCCCTTCACCCCTTTCTTTCTTTTTTCTAGCCCAAGTGACAACAGAAGTTTCCTGAACTCCCTGACACCAAATGCAGTCTGTGATGTCATGGGGAAGCACAGAATCACAGAATTGTCAGGGTTGGAAGGGACCTTAAAGATCATCTAGTTCCAACCCCCCTGCAGGCAGTTGCAAAGCTGGGCTTTTGCTAGCAAAACCACCCAATTCACCACCACTAAACCTCCCTGAGCATGACTGGCAGCATCTTTGATGACATGCACCTCTGCTTAACACACCAGTGCCCTGTAAGGATATTCCAGAACTTAAGGTTCAGCGCTGCCTGTTTCAAGAAGGGAAAGCAGATTTTGCTGGAGAGCCAATAGCAACAACAATAAAAAATAAAAATAAACCAATTAAAAGGGATAGAGTTAACTTTTTGGAGTGACTGTAAGCTGCTTCCTCCATTCCTCCCAAGAAAGAGACCCAACAGTTCCAAGAGCTGGCCCAAACCCCCCCAGAGTGCACATCACAGAGAGCTCCCACCACACCACAAGGATGTATCCTCCTCTACCCAGGGACCAATAACTTTTTGTCATAACATTTTGCAATGCAGTCTTCTGACTCCATCAAGTATAGGTTTAAAAATGTCTAGTGCTGCAATCCCATCTGCATTATTAGGAAAGTCACATTTCCTCAGAAAACCAGGCTACACATCTGTGCCAGAAGTGTCCTTTCACATCTCTCCCAACAGAGCAAAGCAAGAAGCATCCACTGACTGCTTAAATTTAGCCCATTTTCAGAAATATCCAACAATCAACTTAACCAGCCTAGAGTTAGTGGTGTAAATCTGGGCTTGAGCTCTCCTGAATCAGGCCCTGGAAGAGAAACAAAAAGAAGGAAAGAGATTGTTTCTCGTATTTAGGCTATCAACTCAGGATCTCCATTCCTCCATCTATTAAAAAGCCTATGCCAAAGAGCATTCTGAAGAGCACTGGAGAATTTATTATCAAATATGAGTATTACTTGCCAAAAAAAAAAAAACCAAAACCAAAACCAAAACNGAGATTCTGAGATTCTGAGATTCTGAGATTCTGAGATTCTGAGATTCTGAGATTCTGAGATTCTGAGATTCTGAGATTCTGAGATTCTGAGATTCTGAGATTCTGAGATTCTGAGATTCTGAGATTCTGAGATTCTGAGATTCTGAGATTCTGAGATTCTGAGATTCTGAGATTCTGAGATTCTGAGATTCTGAGATTCTGAGATTCTGAGATTCTGAGATTCTGAGATTCTGAGATTCTGAGATTCTGAGATTCTGAGATTCTGAGATTCTGAGATTCTGAGATTCTGAGATTCTGAGATTCTGAGATTCTGAGATTCTGAGATTCTGAGATTCTGAGATTCTGAGATTCTGAGATTCTGAGATTCTGAGATTCTGAGATTCTGAGATTCTGAGATTCTGAGATTCTGAGATTCTGAGATTCTGAGATTCTGAGATTCTGAGATTCTGAGATTCTGAGATTCTGAGATTCTGAGATTCTGAGATTCTGAGATTCTGAGATTCTGAGATTCTGAGATTCTGAGATTCTGAGATTCTGAGATTCTGAGATAGATTCTAGTCAGAAAACTTCTCCCTATACAAGCAGGAAAGGATGTGCTCTGCTGCTGAAGCATGAAAGAACAGGACTTAAATACAACCAGAAATCAATTATTGCCATGAAGTAATGTATTTAAAAATGCTTAAGTAACTTTTTAACTACTTTTAACAGTGTTTTTATTCCAAGAGAAATGCAGTTTCAGAGGGACTATGACCAAAGCCTCTACTGCTCAAAACAAAGCAAAACCAGCCCCACACCACTCTGAAGCAATTTCAGAGCAGAAGCACATTTTGCAGCATCAGTTGCAAAATGGACACTTCCCAGTCCTCTCCATGACAGCTCTGCACAAGGACTGATGCTTTCCAGACTAAGCCTCTTGGCCATACTAGTTACTGCTCTTGGGGTCTCCAAGCTGACTCCCAAGAAGGGTGGAGAACTTTCTTTCATGGAAACAAGGAGCCAGTTCAGCCAGTTAAGTCAAAATCCAACAAGCACTGAAGCTTACCAGATAATTAAATCCAAATGGCACTCTCAAGCCTCTCCAGCAAACGGGTGTCACAAGCTGCTCGCTCTCTTTCTGCCTTGTTTTGAACAAGCAAAGGATGCAGGATGGTTGGCCTTCTCCAGGAGAAAATGCCAAGGAATCAACAGGATCCCATGCCCAAGGAACATGCAAGATTGAGTTCTGATCTAGCACTGGCAGGACCAAAGTATGCTTCAGCCTTGTGAGAAGGCAGTACCGAGATTACACAGCAGACATCTTCCTAGGCTTTGCCATGGCTCCAGAACAAAACAGCTGCAAGTTGCACACCACTAATGTAGTATCCACAGAGCTCAGATGGTCTCAGACTCATGGAAACCACTGATTTTGCTCTATGTGAGCAGGTTCTTGCTCCTGAGCAACCTTCTGGCTCAGCTTCACCCTTACACCATTTTGCACATTAAAATATTAAGTTCACAGAATGAATTGCACAACAAAGTCTGCTGGCTCCCCAGCACAGCAACTAAACAGGGATATTTATGATGGAAGAACAGGACAGAAAAAAAGCTGATTACACAGACAGCAAAAATGAAACAAAAAAATCAATTGTTTAGCACAATTCTTTGTCACCAGTGTCTCTCCTTCCATCCTCAGCTCTTTATTTTCAGCTATTTCCCTTAGAAGGAAACCCATTTCTTTATCCCCTAATTCCCACCAACACCCCAACTTTATGCTTTTAAAATCAGCTTCCTGTGTCAAAGCTCATTCAATCCCATTGCCAGCTCATCCAACCAAGGAACACTTCCAACTGAAAATAATACATGTCTCAAAGATACTAATTTATGTAACATTTTGGGGTGTGGGGAAATATCCATAGTCACATAGAGGAGAGCAACACACAGAAGTGAGCAAAGAGCACTCCCAGGAAACAGTGGCCAGTGGAGCTACAGTGGACATGGGAAGGCTGGGTTAACACTTCAATGATAAAGTACACTGATCCATTTTGGTATGATCTCCTATCAGAACTGGAATACTTCCTTTTCTTGTCAAGTTCAGTTCTGTAAGATGTTAGGACTGACAGGTGCCAGGTGTTCTAGGCATTCATCTAGGGCAGGTGGCACTTGGCCAAGTCAGCTGTGAGGTGAAAACAAAGCCACAAGATGAGACATCTCTCTGCCCTGCAAAGCCACATCCCTGCCATTGCTCCATGGCTTCAGTTGCAGCATGCGTGCAGGAGAGAGGAACCTGGAGTTTCACTCTTAGTACAGCAGGCTCACTGCTGAACCAAGAGCAAAAAAAAAGCAAGGGAGCAATAGAGAGCCTGAAGGTCAACAGGGACCACCCAAAACAATTCAGTCAGGAGAGAAAGCAAATGAAGGGACAAAGGAATGATTTAGCTGTTTCAGGTCTAGACAGTGCTGTTATTGTTGGCTTCACTAATAGGTCATTACTAAGAGGCAGCTTACAGTAGTTCCATGAAGCTGCTTCCATCAACACCAAAAAATATAAAAGCAGCAGCTGGGTAAAGCAGACAGAAAAGTCTGCAGAAGTAAAACAAGAGTCTTGCAGTACATGGCAAGTCCTGATTTCAGCCTCTCACACACATCAGGCAGAGCTAGGGCTAAGAAAAATCAGGGAAAAGTCCTGGGCGTTGCAGAAGGGAAGAATATTGTCTTCTGAGTCACTCCTGAGCAAGGCTGGGGCATGCAGCTGAAGGGCTGCACATGCTCACATACACTTCCACTTGGATCCACTGTAAAACCACAGACATGACTTCTTGTGGTCACTAAAGATCCTGCTGTGCTTTTGACAGCCGAGGCGCCGAGAGCCCAGCTCAGCCACTGTGCCTCTGTAAATTCCAGCAGCACCCTCCATCTCCAGCATCCACCTCACTGCAAGGTGATGCAACTGCTGGGGATATTCCCAGGCAGAAGGAAGAGTTCTGTGAAGGCTGAGAAGGGATGAAGAGAGAATGGGACTCCCAGAAACATTGTCACCTTCAGTAAAAACACTTTCAAGAGGCAAGACTTTGAATATACAGTGGCAAAAATACTGAAATCTAACAAAACATAGTGCAGACACACACAAAAGCACATGACTATGACACTGACAATTTTAACTTTGGCCCACAGAGTACACCAGTCTTTCATTTTCTCTGATTTTTGAAAATAAACAAATTTTTGATTAATTGGTATATGACATTTTTCATTTACTAAAGAGAAGCTCAACTGAAAGCCAAGACTCACTACCTCAGCATCACTCAGTATCTGCAAAGGGCAGTCCCCATCCAGATGGACTTTCAGCTTAGCTGTCAGGTGGAAAGAGAGATGAGCTGGTTTTTATGTCTCATTTGATGGTCAGGAATCTGAGACAGACAAGTCTTGCTCAAGACCACACAAGTCTGAAGCCAGAGCTAAATATATTAATGGAGCTTAAATTCAGAAAGGCCTTAACTTGATCTATACTTTCTGGCTGTATGCAAAGGCACCAAAATTCATTTAGCAGTCTCTATATCACAATCCTGATCTGGAATGATGCAAAACAGCCTCTGTCAGAAAGCTATCCAGAAAGTCTCACTCTGAATATCTCACACACTTATTTGTTACAGAGGTTATTGGAACATCTCTGTGAAACTAGTTTGAGTCCAACTCATTTTGTATTCTACTCATTAGATCTTGGTATTTATCCCTGTATCATAGAGACTCCTCTATTAAGAGATAGCCCCTCCTACCTTTTGCAGGTATTCAGAATGATCTCCTCCCCTTTTAACCCTTCTTCATTTATTCATACATTAGAGCAATCCTAAATTCACTCTTACAGCTCTTTCCAGTTGTTTTTTGTTTGTTTTTCCCTTTCTGAAGAGCAAACCAAACCTAAGAGTAGCATAGAATGTTCAACAGCCAAAACACTTTTCATTTCTGTTTGCAGTGTGAGCATGAGGCAACAGCAAACTTGGCCCACATGTCACAGTGAAAGTTCACATCTACTGGACCAACAGCAACTTGGAGTGCCCACTGCCTTCAGCAGAAGGTCAATGCCATGCCAGTCCTGGGTTTGCTTTCCTGGTCCAGGGAACTAGGCAACACTAACCTAATTGAAAACAGGTGTCAAAGAACTTGCTTGTGAAGAGAAAAGCTGCCTCTTCTTCCAAAGCCAGAGGGGAAAAAATGTTTGGAGATGAAGAGAAACCCAGGACTTTGGGGTTTCTTCAGTGCCTGCAAACACAGTCAACAGACATCTACTGCCACCAGGATTCATGCCACACATGAAATATCAGAGGAAGAGGTACCAAGATAGCATGGACTTGATCTTAAGGGTCTTGTCCAACCAAAATGATTCTACAGTTCTAAATAGCAGAAGGGATCAACCAGTAAGTAAATATTGTCACAGTGTCTGCCCCAGTCAATACTAGGAAGGAGACCAGTGAGCTAGAAGCTTAAGAGCCTGACTTGGACCATCATAAAAGCTCCTAAGCAAGCGAAGAAGGAACCCAAACACTCTCATAGGCAGGTACAAATACTGGTTTCCAACTCATCCCACTTAAAAGGGCTGTCTGTGGCAAAACAGATTTCCACATGCAGCTATTTAATGAGAGATGCAGATAAACCTCCACGTAAATTAAACCCACATGCACAAATCATTTTGCCACTGTCTGGAGTACTGTCCAGTATCTGATAAAGAGAAAAATTATCCAATTACCCTCCCTCCTTCAGTCCAGATTCCTGTGCACTGCAGCAGACACACCAGTGGAGCACATTGCCTTTGCAAGTCAGCAAAGGCCTGCCGGCAGCTGGATCCTGCTGTCAGTCGGCCTCCTGCAACTCCACCCAAGGGATGGCAAGGTCACCCCTGTGTGTGACTCAAGGGCAGGGCACAGCTCAGCAGGTCAAAGAAAGCAATTAAACATGAGGAAGTGAGGAAAGACCCTTCTGATATGCAGGATTTCTTGGCAGGAGTTTGCTCACTGATGTCTTAAGCTTGGGACACACAAATTCAGAGATAACGAATGCTGTGAGGTGCTGGGGTTTACTGAAAGCACATTTCTCCTCATTAAAGAGCTATGATGCTAAAGGGTGCACCAGCTAATAGGTATAGAAGATTATTAATACTTTACCTGACAAATCGATGGTAAATGCTTGCTCTCCATAAATGCATAATTTTGGATTTTCAGTTTTGCTTTCCCAGCACAACTAGTAAGTGCTTTGTGAAATGAAGCAAAGCCATTTTGAGCATTCCTGCCCTCTATTCTCCCTCTAGCCCATGCTATCCCTCAGGTGACCCATACAACTATAGGTAAAATGGCACAGTCAACAGATCAGATAATCTGTTTATATCAAAACCAACCCAGCCCTCTACATCCCCTTGCAAAAGGGGACAGAAATTAGTGCTCAGGAATGGGCTTGGGGGGGGGCTAAGAATTCATTCTTGAAAAGGTAAACTAGTAATTTTTAAAATGATAATAAGTAAAACTGTGTATCACTCATATAACTAATTCTGTTCACCACAATGACAGGACCCAACCAGCCCCCAAAACACTCATGTACACAAATAAACAGCCACCTCCAATGGAATATTAAGTGACTGGGATCTTAACATGTCTGCAAGAACACTGAAAAAAAATCAACAGAAAATCTGGGAAATGAACAAATACATTATGTCATAACATATTTGGGATCCAGGGTGTGAGATAATGAAGAACTTCAACTGTCCTCTGAATTCCCCCAGGGAAGACCAGAAGCCAAGGTAATGCTACTGGGACTGCACCTCAGTTTAGGTAAGGTGAAAGCAATGCTCTCAAAACACTGTGTGATCAATATCTTGCAAACACCAAACCCAAAACCTTTCAAGGATACAGAATGGCAAGTTTTAATCACATATGTAAATGTTTCAGTAGCTAAGCCATAAAACACACAATACATTTCTCTTGATGAATGCAAAGAGCTGTGGCACAATACCAACATACCCTTGATATACCAGGGACTTTTGCAATGGAAAAGGGCTCAGGATCCAAAAGGTGTTTGGTTTAGTTCAGCAGGAAGGGAAAGCAGGGTACATCTGTGGTTCACTACAACTCTCCACTCCTGAAATAGCCATCCCTCAGACAGCAGCATGCACAGTAAAATTCCATGGGATCAGAGCTGCCGGCAGAGCTCTCATGTGCTCTGCCACACATTGCCCTCCTCCATCCCATTCCCAGGCAGCACACTCATCACCACACATCCCCCATATATTCCTGCACATGCAGAGGGCAGTGAGGCCTGGCTAAGAAGCCATTCCCCCCACCAAGTACAGCCCATGCAACATCCTGACAGCCAGATTCAGTTAGGGGGAAGCAGCTTAGTGATGAGGGCATGCAAACTCCCTGGCGTTACAGGATGAGAAGAGCTGCTCAGAGACTGCCCTGTGGTGGGGATTTGAGCTGGACAGCTCGAATCTTTGCCCTTGTGAGGTTTTACCCTGTGCCCTTCAGACAAAGGCTTGGGCACAGTCCCACTCCTCCAACTGGGTGGCATTTGGTGTCTCAAATGTCTTTCCAGCCCCCAGCAGGTGCCACTTTGCTGCCAGAAGTGTGGCAACATGGCACTTGGCCCCGACTCAATCGCCAGCACCAACCACACCAAGTAGGGCTGAGCCCCACAGGAAGAACTCTACACTTAGACTCCTTTAGTCAACCAAACCAGACCAGCACCCAAGCCCTGTGACCTTCCATAGCTAATTGCCAGCTTGCTGCCAGCTTCGTCCATGCTGCCTCACGAACCCCCAGCCAAGCCCCTAACCCCTGGGCTTCCCCTGTAAGGGGAGCAGATGAGGCCACACCATTGTGGGGGAGGAATTTGGCCATACTCACACATGCAGTGCCAAAGCACAGGCCATGACGTGTTTTGTTGGCTAATGAAGGTCTAACTGGGTAAGCTGCTTTGCCTCCAAGTGCCTCTAAACCTGGCTGTGAGGCAGGACAGGTGTGCTTGCAAACCCCTTTGAGATGCACAGGGAACAATGAGAGTGGACCTCAGTCCCCTGCTACTGAAGCTCATAAAGAGATCTAAAGCACAGCAAAGATTAAATAAGCTAGGACTCTGCTAGCCAAAGAGCAAGCATTTACCCTACAAAGAATCGAAAAGAAACTTAACTCAGCCTTGACCATTCCAGCTGCCAAAGGCTCCCCAGCCCTGAACTGGCTCCTGCACTGGGTGGCTCCCAGTTGCAGCCCTGGGGAGGGTGGGAAGCAGAGACAGAACACAACAGAGAGTCAGGGCTTTCCTGTAACAGCACAGAGTGCTGCCTCAGAATCATTTGGGTTGGAAAAAACCCTTAAGATCATCAGGTCCAACTGTAAACCTAACACTGCTCCTGAACAAACTGGTTTTTCATGTGCTTTTACAGATTAAAGTTACTCTAGGAGAGCTACAAGCAGGGGCTAGACCCTTAAAAAGCAAAAAATTAACCACATTATAGAAAGTTTTATATGCCTGTAGCTCTGCTGAGCATGCAAGAACACTGTTTATGGCAGGATGCTTCTTTTCGCACAGCTTCTGCCTGCAAAGCTCACCACTTCAAAGGTACCAGGTACTGATTTCTCTCTCTCATCCCACAAAGTTTCTCTGCTCCACAGACACTAGCTACCTTTAACTTTTTGTTAATGGAGTAACATAATCAAACTTGAGGAAATTTTTCCAGCCTGTTCTCCTGCTAAGTTTAACATTCGCTTCCTCTGAAGAAGAGCTAATATGCCTAAGAGGCAGTCTGGTTTTTTCTACCTCTATCAGTTTGGGCTAATAAAAGATATTGCCTCTCCCCAAAGCCATACCTCTCTCTTGAGCACACTTGAAAGAAGAAAAATGTTTATCCAGCAAGAAATGAAGCTGGCAAGTTATTTCCCCTGACTGCCTCCAATATCTTTGAATGTTATTTGTGGGCTCATAAAGATCTCTTTCTCCCTCCCAGCCCAGATACTTCCAGTGCTCAAAGCCACAGCCCAGAGCCAATGAACTCTTAATCTGTTGCTGCAGCAACAGCTGCAATGGCCCAAATACAGTGATGCAAGTCCAGTCCTGCGTTCCCCAGGCCCCAAAGTGCCTGGCATGGCCCTGAAGAGGAGCCCTTGATGCTACAGGCATGGTGCTGGGCAAGGGAGGAAACACAGACACCTCTTAACTTGGACACCTCTCAAAAATAACAATACCTGAGCTAGAAAGTCCTGATGTCCTGTGCCTTATTGTGAGAGAAACTGCTACAAATCAACTGTGGGGTTTTTTTTTTAATAGCTCTCAGTATACAAAGAATACCCATGTGAGGTAGAACCTGGCCTTGCTCTTCAACCTGCTGAGCTTTTTCTTAAGAAAAGGAGCAGAGACCCCTACAGCTACTGGTCAGCAAAAATGGCTTGTAGACCACTTTCGAATTGTTTTTGTGGTCAATGTTAATTCTGCCTTGCCACACTCACAAATGCACGAAATGCTGGTTGAAGCCCAGATCCAGCAGCACTGCTGTCAGTAAGGCATGCATCTCCTGCAAAGTTCTTTAGCAGTGATGGGAAGACATCAGACAATGATGCCAGCTGTGTCCCACCTGCATGACAAGTTACAAACGCAGTAGCACCATATGGACATTTTCCTCCAAGTAAGATATGATTCTGTAAGAGTCATGTAGTGAGTTTGATGACCAGTGGCATCAGAAGCTGATGGGAGGCTGAAGCTATCACACTTAGCTGCTCAGGTAAGGCAACACTACCAATCTGATATTCACATGCTAAAACTGAGAAAGTCCAGCACTTCCAAGTGGCCTCAATTTCTGACATAATGAATTTTCATTAGCAGTACACATAAGATTAACATAATTATATACCTCTAGAACTGGAAGAGGCTTCACTTAGAATATTACCCACTGAGAGGAAAAAAAAAACCCAGAAAGCCATGTAATACTCAGCCAGACCATCTTGCCAATGTCTCCCACTCTGTTATCGTGTTTGGCAGCCCCAGCCAAAGTTAGCAGGCTGCAGAAAATGAATTGCTTCAGGGGAATCCAGGTCTTACCCATCTTTCCATCTACATCAGGCCTCCATTCCACTGGTCCCAGACTCTTGAACCTTATCCTCCACTCTCAAGCATCCACCCTGTAATAACAAACATACACAGAGGTTACAGATTGATTTTCACATGTCAGTGGAGACTGAGCAGGACCACTCTTCACAAAGCATTTCCCCACTATCACCTCAACTGGGGAAAAGAGGAGAACCATTGAGTGAGGAATTGAGACTAGGAATCTGCCCTCCTCTGGATACACCCCACACATGACAAAACAGGCACCTTTATGGTGTTAAAATCTTGGAGTAAACAACTTGTACCCGTGTCATAGGTCTCCTTTTGTTAGGAGCAGGCCATCTTAAATACATTACACACATTACACATTAAACACAGTGACAAATCTGAAGTGAACCAGGAATGATCACAAGCTTGGATTAAAATCATTTTCTGCAGCCCTGGCACCTTGGTGCTGGCAAGCAGAAGGATATTTATCCAACCTATTTTGAGAGGGCCAAGCAGGAAGGGACAGCGATAAGAAAGCAGCAGAGGCAGACACACACGTGTGCCCCAAAGTGCCTTGTTCCTTTTGCTGCTGCAGCTTCCTCTCAGGACAGCACCATTTAGCTCTTCCCCATCCCCTCTGCCATAGCAAGCCCCTGACACCCCAGTGCCCAGCTCTTGTGAGCAAACCAGCCTCTGGACACAGTGCAGGAAACCTCCACAGATACATGAGAGAAAAAAGGGTTTCTGTTTCAGCAGACCTCTTCAGTCCTGAGGACAGCCAGCCTCCCAATTGGACTGCAAACACTGGCCATTTCCGTGACTTCCCAAAAATACATACCAGCAGCTTCCTGTTACAGAAGGACAAATTCCTGTTTCTAGTACAAATTCTGTTATTTCATTATCTCCCTTAAAAAACAGGGGGCAAAAAAAGGAAAAAATAAGAGGTGGGGGAAAAATTAAAAAGGAAAAATCCTTTTCTACTCTTATACACTTCAAAGCATCCTCCTTCTCCTCCCACTGAGCTCCCTGATCAGAATCTTCAAGTGATTGCAGTTTTACAACACAAAGCAGGGAACATATGAAACAGGGCTCCTAGCAGAACCTGCCTCCACTCTAAATCTACTCCAAATCTCCACTGTCAATCTACAAACTACTGCCCTTGTAGAGGCAGTGTGTACAAACACCTCTTACCAAGCCATGAAAGTAAGAGCTCAGCAAAGCATTGGCTCCCAGAGATGTTGAAGCAATGCAGTGCTTGTATTCCAGGTCTGTGTTGTGCCCTCAAGAGACTTCAGCTGCTCCTGTCTGCTCAGGAAACTGCTGGAGGTTACTTAACCTGCAGGAAAGCTCAGTAGATAGGCTCTTATCTAGAATAAATGCAGCTTTGATTTGACTGAGCTGAACTCAGTTCTGCAGTTGAAGTGGTTCAACTTCATTATGGCTACAGGAGTGCAGAGCATCCACTCAAGAACTATACATAAGGTTATTAATCCATGTTAATTCCAGTTCTTCCCTCTTCTCCTCTTACTCCTGGCTGGGAAGGGATTAGGCAAGACAGTTCAAGGCAGACAACAGCAATGTACTGTCCAGCTAGACATGACTCCAGCCTCTATGATCTAAGTTGCAGAAAGCAAAGCTGGGCAGGAAAGGATGGAGAAGAGCAATTTTTCCCTGGATGTGAGGGAAGACAAAAGTGTGACTTAAAGGGATTTACTGGGAAGAAGAATGTAGGATGGGGGGTTAGGAAGGTGAGAAGAGTGCAGTCTTTCATTAAGAGCTGAAGTCATCAGCAATCTACCACTGATTTGAAATGGGATTTACAGTACTGCCTACCCCACAAAGGGCTCTTCTTACCCCACAGAGGCTCAGTACCCAACATAAAACATGACCTCCAAGTCAGGAGGTCTTGCTGCTACTGCAGCACAAGTGGCATCTTCCTCTGGTTCATCTTCCCTAGGCTTCCCAGGAAAGAAGCACCTACTTATTCCTTTCTGAGTACCACTTAACACTTTGGTTTGAAAGTGCAGGGACACACCATCATAAAAAAAATAATAAGCCAGAGTTGCCCCTGAAATGTAGCTCAGCTGGAAAGCTACTCAAATGAGCACTGCTAAAATTGGGACTTTCCTTGTTTTTTCAAGCAGCAGGGAACAACATGTTGGGCTCAGAGAGTTTAACAAGCAAGAGTCAAGTGGAAAAAATCTCTCCTTTTTAAGAGTTGACCACATTAACTTTCAGCAAGTTTCCGGGAGTGCTGCCAGGGCACTGCAGTTCTGTATACTACGGAACTGTTAAAAATATTATTGTAAATGTTATTTTCAAAAAGCTTCAGAGGCCAGGGCTGGGGTAGTGTCAAAAACAACAGCAAAGCAAATGAGATTGTTTTAATGGTGAGAATACAACCGTAGGCATGCTGATAGCTCGGCCAACCAGCCTGCAGGCTTGGCAAAGATGGATTCAAATGTAAAGAGAGCAACTGAAGTATCACAGGTTTCCTCAGATCTTCTCAATCTCATCCATATAGCTTGGTCTAGACACTACAGAACATTCAATCTCATGCACAGAGAACTGCCCTAGAAATGAGACTCATATTTCAGGGCTACACAAAAGAAGAGCTAAGTTTGGGTGACTCTTCAGATGTGCAAGACCCTACTCATGGCATTTTTCCATTCAGGTTATCCAAGGGATGCATCACAGCGGGGTAGCCAAAAAGTAGTCATTTAAGGCTATGGATCTATGCAGATTTGCCACTTTGGAACATGGTTTAGTAGAGGACTTTGCAGTGCTAGGTTTATGGTTGCACTCAAAGGTCTTTTCCAATCCAAATGATCCTATGACTATGTTTATGAGCACACAACTGGGATGAACTTTTTGCAGACAGGCATTTACCCAGGCCAGGTTTGCTGGCATATCTCCCAAGTGGGCTCAAGGGACAAACTTCATAAGCCAAGATGAAGAGGAAAAAAAAACCTTTCCTGAGTATACACTGATCAGGCTGCCACGCAAGAAGTGACATACATGCACAGGCACAGCTCACGAGAGGACCAAGCCAGTGCTCTGGGAACTACAGCACTCAACAAGCACTTCTGTATGAATACTCACCAATTGAGGTTTCTTCTCTCTATTTTTGGGTGCAGCACCCCAAAACTGCTTAAGAATGTTTTTCATAGCTTATGTTTCCAAGAGAAGAGATCTGTGCTAAGAGCCATCATGCATGATGGCAGATACCTCTAGCCAATGACCCAGCCAATGCAGCTGTATTCACAACAGCTCCTTCTGAAGAAGAAAAAATCTCCTGAGCAATTCTGTAGATTACAGTGCAACACATATAGAGAATAAGAACTTTAAAACCTGCATGACTCCTGTTGTCAAATTCCATGACAGGCCTTTAAAACAGCTATTGAAACCTTTAAACCTCTCCCCTCTCAATACTTCCTCCTCTCACAAATTACTTTGTAAATGAAATGTTGCAGACAGCATGTACCAGTAAGTTATTTTTTTCAGTTGATTTCTTTTCTTGCTTTACAGTAACAATCCTTTTATCAAATTCTGAAATAATCAGTAATTTCTACTGGCATATAGCTTTGATTTTGCTTACAGATCTCAAACTTCTAGAAACCCATAAAACAAAGGCAAATCAAAAGGTTTAGAAAGGACTCTTACCAGCAAAAATCAGATAACACAGCTCTAGCAGGTCAGAGTTCATGTATTTTTTTTTTATTTTACACATATAATGGACAAGAAAAGTCAAGAAAAGCAAATTTCCAGAGAAGACCTGTGGTCCTCACCCATTTGGCTTTTTCCTTGCACCAAGGTCTGCACAGCACAGCGTCTCTACTGAACTTGCNGAAGACAAAAGTGTGACTTAAAGGGATTTACTGGGAAGAAGAATGTAGGATGGGGGGTTAGGAAGGTGAGAAGAGTGCAGTCTTTCATTAAGAGCTGAAGTCATCAGCAATCTACCACTGATTTGAAATGGGATTTACAGTACTGCCTACCCCACAAAGGGCTCTTCTTACCCCACAGAGGCTCAGTACCCAACATAAAACATGACCTCCAAGTCAGGAGGTCTTGCTGCTACTGCAGCACAAGTGGCATCTTCCTCTGGTTCATCTTCCCTAGGCTTCCCAGGAAAGAAGCACCTACTTGTTCCTTTCTGAGTACCACTTAACACTTTGGTTTGAAAGTGCAGGGACACACCATCATAAAAAAAATAATAAGCCAGAGTTGCCCCTGAAATGTAGCTCAGCTGGAAAGCTACTCAAATGAGCACTGCTAAAATTGGGACTTTCCTTGTTTTTTCAAGCAGCAGGGAACAACATGTTGGGCTCAGAGAGTTTAACAAGCAAGAGTCAAGTGGAAAAAATCTCTCCTTTTTAAGAGTTGACCACATTAACTTTCAGCAAGTTTCCGGGAGTGCTGCCAGGGCACTGCAGTTCTGTATACTACGGAACTGTTAAAAATATTATTGTAAATGTTATTTTCAAAAAGCTTCAGAGGCCAGGGCTGGGGTAGTGTCAAAAACAACAGCAAAGCAAATGAGATTGTTTTAATGGTGAGAATACAACCGTAGGCATGCTGATAGCTCGGCCAACCAGCCTGCAGGCTTGGCAAAGATGGATTCAAATGTAAAGAGAGCAACTGAAGTATCACAGGTTTCCTCAGATCTTCTCAATCTCATCCATATAGCTTGGTCTAGACACTACAGAACATTCAATCTCATGCACAGAGAACTGCCCTAGAAATGAGACTCATATTTCAGGGCTACACAAAAGAAGAGCTAAGTTTGGGTGACTCTTCAGATGTGCAAGACCCTACTCATGGCATTTTTCCATTCAGGTTATCCAAGGGATGCATCACAGCGGGGTAGCCAAAAAGTAGTCATTTAAGGCTATGGATCTATGCAGATTTGCCACTTTGGAACATGGTTTAGTAGAGGACTTTGCAGTGCTAGGTTTATGGTTGCACTCAAAGGTCTTTTCCAATCCAAATGATCCTATGACTATGTTTATGAGCACACAACTGGGATGAACTTTTTGCAGACAGGCATTTACCCAGGCCAGGTTTGCTGGCATATCTCCCAAGTGGGCTCAAGGGACAAACTTCATAAGCCAAGATGAAGAGGAAAAAAAAACCTTTCCTGAGTATACACTGATCAGGCTGCCACGCAAGAAGTGACATACATGCACAGGCACAGCTCACGAGAGGACCAAGCCAGTGCTCTGGGAACTACAGCACTCAACAAGCACTTCTGTATGAATACTCACCAATTGAGGTTTCTTCTCTCTATTTTTGGGTGCAGCACCCCAAAACTGCTTAAGAATGTTTTTCATAGCTTATGTTTCCAAGAGAAGAGATCTGTGCTAAGAGCCATCATGCATGATGGCAGATACCTCTAGCCAATGACCCAGCCAATGCAGCTGTATTCACAACAGCTCCTTCTGAAGAAGAAAAAATCTCCTGAGCAATTCTGTAGATTACAGTGCAACACATATAGAGAATAAGAACTTTAAAACCTGCATGACTCCTGTTGTCAAATTCCATGACAGGCCTTTAAAACAGCTATTGAAACGTTTAAACCTCTCCCCTCTCAATACTTCCTCCTCTCACAAATTACTTTGTAAATGAAATGTTGCAGACAGCATGTACCAGTAAGTTATTTTTTTCAGTTGATTTCTTTTCTTGCTTTACAGTAACAATCCTTTTATCAAATTCTGAAATAATCAGTAATTTCTACTGGCATATAGCTTTGATTTTGCTTACAGATCTCAAACTTCTAGAAACCCATAAAACAAAGGCAAATCAAAAGGTTTAGAAAGGACTCTTACCAGCAAAAATCAGATAACACAGCTCTAGCAGGTCAGAGTTCATGTTTTTTTTTTTTATTTTACACATATAATGGACAAGAAAAGTCAAGAAAAGCAAATTTCCAGAGAAGACCTGTGGTCCTCACCCATTTGGCTTTTGACTTGCACCAAGGTCTGCACAGCACAGCACAGCGTCTCTACTGAACTTGCACTTGTTACAGAGGAACTGCCTCTTCCAACAACTGGTGGAGCTGAATCAAACAACAGACACTCTGTTTAAATCCCAAACCCCACCTCAGTCCCATCATACCCTATGCTGGCCCACTTTTACTTGCAACATCCCACTGACAGCATACAGGATAACTCCTGTATCTCCTGTGAGTTGTCCTACCAGCCTTTGTATGCCACCATTTACCCTGAACTGGCTGCAATCAATAGTCGCTCTCACAGTCATCCCACCACACAGCTTCCTCTTTAACAAGCCACAGCCTCACCCCTGCAGTCTGTCTAGATTTGATTGATCACAACATGACTTTCCAATCAACTGCAAAGCTGAGGTTTGAGGATTAATTGACTACTTTCTGTTCTCTCAGCAGCTACCTGGTTATTTTGCTCCTTCCTTGTGGGCAAGAAGCGTGAGCAATACCGCACATGGAGAGACTAGGACCTGAGGATTGACACCCAAGAGCCACCACAGAATTTGTAAGGTCATTTTCTTGCTCCTGCCACTTCTGCCACACAGTTCTGGATAGAGAGCAGACCAGGGGAAGAAGCAGAGCTCAGCAAGCACTTCGTGGCAAGCAAAGATTAAAAGGCACAGTGTTTTGGGGCAGAAGGACCATGTTTCTGCATAGCCCCAGGCCACTACTGTCTCCGCAAGCTAGGGGCAGTGGGACAGTGGTGGGGTTATGAAACAGAAACATGTGGGTCAGCTTTCACAGGAGTTTGTTCTCCTTGTCCTCTTGACTTGTAGTATCACATGAACTCTAGTACACTTGCCTTCATGTGTGACTAAACACGATAAAAAATGAGCCATCAAGAGTGCAGAAACCAGACTGAGCAGCACACAGCTGTAAGCTCACACAACCTTACAGATCTGTAGAGCACTGGTATTGTCCAAAGCTCAAAGTGCTCAGGGCCTCCCAAGTATGCCCTGCCTCTCCTGTCAGCCCTTCACCATTCAGTTTTCACATAGCTGTGGCTCTATAAAGCACATGCACAAGCTGTTGCTTGCTCCAGCATACACAAGGCAGCTGCTTCTGGAGAACAAGTAGTAATCTCAACCTGGCCTAACTATACCACCTACAGCTATCATGTAACAGTGACCAGCTCCCCCAGTGCAAGGCAGCAGGTCACAGCTCACTGACTTTCCTTCATTCCCCAAGCTTGGTGGATGGAAGATAAGATGAGGAAACTGAGGAAGAGGCAGAACTTGGCTCTAAATCCAGCTTAGGGCATTGCAAAATGTAAGGCTGGGAGCATGACAGCTCCCCGAGGCCAAGAGCAGTCTGCAAGGGAGGCAGAGCAATGAGTAATTTCCTCTCCCTCAGCGTCCAGCCTGGTGCAGTGCTCTGTAAAGTCACAGGCAGCAGAAGGCTGTGAGCCTTTTCAGCCACTGGGGAGGACGTCTGACCTGAAGATTTTCAGAAAAGAGAAGTTCATCACCCTTGAGACACTGTGGGCCAACTATGAACTGTCAAGGCAACCTCACAACATGTCTGAACTGGAAGAACAGTTGCTCAGCTGCTCCAAAACCAGGTCACTTACTAGGGACAGTGGGAAACAGTCAACTACTTCTAGAAGAAAGCTCTGGAGAAATACAGTTCCACTCAATATTGATTCCCACGGCCCTGTTACAGAGAGAATTCATTTCCAGGATGGAAATAAACATATGCCTGCATATCTAAACAAAATACAGAAGCCTTTCCAACTCTTCAGCTGCATTTCAATGGAAACCAGAAGGCTGGTATGATGGAAAGATTTCAGTTTTCTAATTAATCCTCCCTGCTGAGCACTTAATGCCACTAATTGATCAGGAGAGGCAGTGTCCAGACAGCATTTGCAATTGCTTTTTACAGCTTTAGACCCAGTTTTCTCTAAATTAAATAGTAAGGCAAATTTGCTCTCTGCATGCACTGTGCCCTGCTCCAACTCCCTCCTCCCTAGAAGATGTCTGGTTGAGGGAAGGGAGGTGAAGCTCATCTCAGAGCTCATTTACAAGTGTTGGAAGCTTTCCTAGAAGACATCAACTGTGATACTGTCACTTCCACAGAACATGCCAAGAGAAAGACCATTGGTGCCAGGGACACAGTCTGTACCATGAAACTCCCAACCTCTACCCACCACAGATATAGGGGATAGCTTCTCCTGATCCAGTAGGCCAATCACTCAACCAAGAGATGTCCCATAAAACCTCCAGAAAACTACACAAAATGCACTGTAGTGTCAGGAAACAGATCATCAGACCCAACAGCACAACCCCTGGGACCTAACATAGTCCAGCACCAGAAAAACATCTCACTGGTGGCAGAGCAGGCTTGCTTGCTCACCTGCACCACAGAATGGCCCTGGTCTCTAATCCTAAATATATGTCACAGCAGTGTTGACCAGGAAACACCTTTGAAGCTAGCAGAATGATCCTGAATGCAAAAGCCAACACAGTTTTGACATGAGAAGGCAGTTGAGCACATGCCTGGATATGAAATTTCTGCTCCCATCCCCTACCTGTGTTGAGCATATGCTGTAGTTCTTCCCTGAATTACTCAAGGACAGAACCTATCCTTTTATATTCAACACTCAGCAATAGCAATCTGGGAGACGTTAAGTCCTCTGAGCTGCAAAGAACTTGGGAGGGGCAATGTGAAAATAAAAAATACACATGTACAAAGCTGTAATATAGTTACAATGGAGTAAAAAATGAAGCAGTGTTGATGGCCCTCAAGCTCTGGCCTGAAACTCTAGCACTGACCTGTTTGTCAGCAATAACATCTCCACCTGCACCTTTCTGACATCTCCTCTAGGAGTCTTCACAAACCACTGCCATAGATCACAGCCAAAGAAGCCCAGGCCAGCTGTGCAGATGTCTAGCTGGCTGACATCTCCTTACTAAAAGGCTTCTTCCCCTCCCCCCTTATAAATGTCAAGTGATCTAGTCCATCATAAATATAAAGTAAAATTAGCTGATTACTAGAATGTTAAAACACCAGATGAGTTGATGCCTGCACAAACTGAGTCCCAGCAAGTCAACGGGAAAGCTCCAAGCAAAGAATCTCAAGTCTAGAGCTTTTGGCCCTTTTGCTACGAAATTCTAGTGCTGCAAGCAACTTCTGCACGTGCAAGTGGAGTCACGCACACTTAGAGTCCCCTCACCTGCACAGGCTGGCTTCTCTTCCATAGCACCCTGAGTAAACTACTCCTGTCTGCCCAACAGCCTATTAATAAATATACACCAGGGAGAAAAACTACATGCCAGGAGGGAGGTGGATGAGATGATCTAATAGGACCTTTTCCATCTCAACTTTTATGCTTAGTCACAGGATAAATATCTCCCACATTGTAAAGAAACATGTTGGCTTCACTTGCCTGCTTCTGCTGGGAGAGCATTGCCCTCTGAAGACATTTCATTTTCCAGCTGTTACTTCACCCACACTAATAGGACTAACTCAGAGAGAGTTAAGCAAACAAGGACTTGCATTTGCCTGGCTTCCAGCATCAGCAAGCTCTGGGTCCCTCAACCCCTGTCCTAGCAGCCACAGGCAGTGCAGGAACCTCAGCTCTGCATTAGAGTACTTGTGCTTCTCTGAGCACTCAAGCCTGATCCTGTCCAATGTGGAGAGGCACTCACTTTTGCAGAAAGAGGTGGCAAGAGAGCAGACAGCAAGCATCACCTCCATCAACCAGCCAGGTAAACACTCCTGCAATAGACTGACAGAAAACAGCTCAAAAATCACCCCAGAAAGGAAAATGCCAGAACAGGTCTGGGGAGAAGAGAATCCAGTGTAGCTTAGATAAGGCAGAATAGAACAGCACAGTTTGGGTGGGAAGGGACCTTTAAAGGTCATCCAGTCCAACTCCCTGCAGTGAGCAGGTTGATCAGAGTCCTGTCCAACCTGACCTGGAATGGTCCCAGGGATGGAGCTTCTCTGGGCAACCTGTGCCACTGTTTCATCTCCCTCACTATAAAAGCATTCTTCCTTGTACCTAGTCTACATTTCCCCTCTTTTAGTTTAAAACCATAACCCCTTTCTCCTGTCAAAAAAGGTCCTAACCACAAAGTCTATCCTCATCTTTCTTATAAGCCTCCTTAAGCATCAAGAGCTTACATTGCAATTTGCAGTGATACATCCATTCCACTAGCAGCAGCAAGGCCTTCCTTTAGTTTTAAAATGCACAAGTGTACTCATGCAGAGAAACATCCAGAAGCTTCATTACTGCAGCATCTCCAAAGTGTATTCATACAAAACTTGCAGCAATATGCAAGAGATCATCCTCACACATAATCCAGAAAGCAACTGAGAGCCTCAGGATCACAGATGTGCAAATGTTACCACACTACAAGAAAACACAGAAATTACAAAATAACCAACACACCATAAAACCCCCAAAGCCACACAATCTTCACCTCTTGCAACAACACAGACACCAAGGGATGGGGAAGTAATACTGGGAAGGGAGTCAGAAGTAGAAGACTTTGATTCATTCTCTAGTTCATCTGCTGGGCCATGGAGTGAGCCTGAGCACTGCCAATTCTCATAGGATTCACTGGTTTTCATAAGCACCCAGTTCCAGGAGTCACAATTGCATCAGAATCTAGAGTTCCTTTTTTGTTTTGTTAAAAAGTAGTACTTGTAGATGTCAAAATTTGAAGAAAGAAATATTAGTCATGAAGATTGAAATGCTCAAATAAAAAGAAATAGGAAAAATAAAAAAAAAATCACTATTTTAAAAGTAATTCTTCTTTTTTTGGCGGAAAAGAATGTGATTCAGGATTCTCTTCCCCCAGTACTATATACTGGAAAACTTGCACTGGGTGGGGAATGACTTAATTTGGGGGAGTTTCCAACATCTCCATCTTTAAGTTACGGATGAGAAAATACAGCTTTCATAGCAACACCTGCCTGGGAACTGGGCAGCCCCTTTGAGGTACCTCCCTACTCAAAAGAGCTTTAGACATTGGGTGACAATATGAAGGAAGAGCAGTTTAAAAATAAAATAAATAACACAGCAGAACAGCTTTCCAAATTTTGCTTCCACTTTTTTTTTTTTAAATCCAGCATCAAGCAAGGTAAAGCCCTGGAAGTCAGCTATGTCAGCTGATCTGCTGGCATCCTCTGCTCACCAAAACTACTGGATTACAGCCACTGGTGGGTCTTGCCCAGCAGAAATACTTTATAGTAATAACTAGTCTGTAAATAAAGTCTTGACCTTCTGAAAAATCCTTTGTTGGCTCTTACAGAACTCACTCTGTGCTGGTGCTGAGCTCTGGGGCAGTGCTTCACACTGTACTAGCCACCATGGCACTACATGCACATGGCCTGCACCTAGCCACTACTCAGGAGTAACAGGCTTAGACCTTGCACTCAAATATCCATAAGCACCAAGAAGAGGAGGAGATTCCAGGACACAGGGTTTTTTGTTTGTTTTTTGGGGGGGGTTGGGTTTGGTTTTTTTTTGCATGGAAGGAAACTATTAAGATCTAGATCTATGGGATCTGTGGTGTGCTACACTCTGCATTGAATGCATTATCTCCATGGAAAAAGGGGGGAAAACACTGTATTTCTGATGAAACCAGTGGTCTTTACCCACACTACCCAATGCTAACTATGATGCAGAGAAATTCTTAGGAGAACAGGAAGAATATGAGAAATCATAGCACAGAATAGCTTCTGGTGCAGGGTGCCTGCATAGGCAGCAACCCCAGAGCTGAGCCCAGGGGGTAGCATCCATCACCCCAACTTGACCTCAACTGCCATTCCTTGAGCAAGAAGGATTTGGCCTGCATCAGCTGTGCAGCCAGAAACAGCAGCAAGTCAGCTGCTCCTGCCTCACAGGACACACACAGGGCAGAAAAAGGAAGCCTCGCTCTTCTTGCTGACAAACGTTTCTGGGTTTCTCTAGTATCTCAACTTGGAGATTACAAGGAAGTGAGCACAAACCTGTTCAGTCACATTGTTCCAGTCACCCCTGTCCAACAGCCAGGCCAGTACACTTCTGTGTTCCTGCTGTTGCCAGGACAGATCTGCAGCCCATGGGCAGCTCTAACCCATTCCATTCCAGCAGCACATCAGGACATGCTTCTGCCTGCCCCAGCTGTGGAATTTAACCACAGCCAAGCACTGGCAGAAAACAAGCACAGCACAAGAGGTCAGTCCACATCTATTGAATTCCTGAACTCAGCTGACATTGCTACACACTGTTTAACAAGCCTAACCCTCGCTCCTTCCACTGCCTGCAAAGCATGGGCACATTAAATCCACTGCTCCGCATATCTCCCTGCGCAAGCAATTACCTTCTGCCTGCTGAAGATTCTCCCTTCCTTCTCTCTGCCTGCTCTCAGATGCCAGCAAAGAAAGGCTAGACTTGGGGAAGATACTGCAGAGGCTGCTGGAACCTCTTTGCAGAGGTGGCAAAACACTTAGGGACCTCCTGCTCCCTGAAGTTATCACACAGCTATTGCCATGCATATTTTTGTTGAGTTAATGCTGATCTTACTGCACTCGGTTCTCAGGGATGCCAATTCTGCTCCTTCTGGACTGTGCAGGCAAAATCAGGAAGTGAATCAAGGATCTAGAAACTAAATGAATACATAAATGTTTTTTTAAGATTTAAAAAAAAAACAAACAACAAACAGATTGACTGAACTCCAAAACACCTTTTGCCTCTTGCTAACTCTCTACCTCATTGCATCACTATAGAATCAGTCTTCTATTTGCCACTATCAGCAACAACAACAAAAATGATGCTATTATAGTTTTTGCAGAATTTTCTCTTCTTCTCCAGAAGGATTTGCTTTACAAGAAAAATACCATCCATAATGTTTCTATGCTTGGTTATTTAAGAAGAAAAATACATCATAGGGATCTGTAACATTGTTAGTACCTTCCCATTGTTACAGCAAAACACAACTAAATGAGACATGCTAAAAAACCTGAACAGACTTGGAAGCAACAGTTTTCTCCCTCTGCCTCCTTTTTCAAATGAGGTATTTTATTAGGCAAGCTCAAAATACAGATCACACATACAAAGAAAGGAGTTTGGAAATCCCCCTCCCTCCGCCCCCACTGCTATTTGCTAAGGAAACCAGATGCCCAAACTCAGCCAAAATATGATCTCAGCCATTCTTAAGAGAGCCTACAGTGCATTTTCATGAGTCATGGAAAGCAACAACTCGTTGCTTTGGTAATGCTAGGTAAGCAACTGGTCATCCATCCACAACCAGACTTTGAGACATAACTCAAAGAGCAGACCATTACTTGACAGATTACGTCAGAGATGGTCCCAAAAATAGAGCCTTGCAGCAAGTTTACCTCTCAGAAGGTTTTGTAAAACAAGCCACAAAGCATGTCCTACAACAGCATTTAGCAAAGCATTCAGCAGCCAGGATCCCCATGGCCCCAGTCCCTGCATGGCAGGGGTGTTTCCCCACCTGTGCTCTCCTGCTACAGGTAAAGGGAGGGGATGTGACAGAGGCAGGGATTAGTGAGACTGCAGCAAGTCCCTTATCCATGCTTTTCCCACACGCTGAGAGAGATAGGAAACCTCCTTCCCACCAGCCCAAAAAACAACACTGGAGCAAGGAAGATTGTAGTAAGAACTGCAGGATGCTTCACCCACCAGACCCCTTTCTACTATCCCAGCACTACGCACAGGACTTGATGCATGTATGCACACAGGCAAATGAAAGACATAGCAAAAGCTTTCATCAATCCCCAAATGAATTGCTTGCTTTTCTCATTTCACAAGGACTGCAAGCTAATACCCAGAAGGATGTCAATCTACAGTTAAGCAGAACACTGCTTTGTCTGCTGCCACCTCAAGATTCACACAAACATAAATGCAATTTATCCAATCACTGCAGAGGGAAAAGCAGGCTTTCAAAATATGTATTATAAATATAATTAATCTACCACCCTCTTTGGGTTATAGGATGACGACTGCAAGAGCACCAGTCAAAGCCCTCAGTGACACTCCTGAACATAGCCTTGAGGACAGTGGCAGTGATGTAGCCTCAGGCCTTCAACCACACCTGTCCACAACATCAGTCCATCAAAATCCATGGTTAAGGTTTCGGAAATCCAGCCTGAGGTGGGAGGTTCCCCCTGCCGCAAGAAGAGACTCATTCCAACACATGTTCTTCCACAACCACCTCCCACATTCCTCCCGCAGCAAACACAATCACCACCGTGGAGAAGCTCCTGCAGAGGTGAGATATCAAACTGCACCTCTCTGGCCACGTGCACTATGAAAGGCAGATCAGCTTCCCCTGAAATGATGAACTGGGTACTGGAAGTCTTGCTCTATCTCATCCAAGCCCCCAATGGCTCTGAGACTCTGAGGTGGCCCAGGATGAAAGCACAGCATGCCACACCATCTCCCTGGGACAGCCCAACTGGCTTCCTGAGAGGGAAGCTGTGCTGCACAGGATTTCCTGGAAAGAGACCAAGACTCGAACTAGCTCATCTTCAGCTTCTCCTCCAGAGATGAAGATGGTTACAATCTTCAGCACCTTTTGGCTGTGTGCAAAAGCTGATTGTTTGGTTTCACCTCCTGTAATACAAACTGCACACAGAAAACAGATCACTTTCCAAGTACCAATTATTCATTGCTCACACACTCCCAGACCACTCTGCCCCACTGTTCCAGCCTGCACACCTCTTGCCAGCCACCCACTTCCACAGCAACCACATTATTTCTGCTGCAGATCCCAAGCTAAGTTATCAACCTATCAGCATCACCTAGTTATAGCTAACACTATTAGCTGCCCTTTGCAATGACACTGCACTGACCCAGCATACAAAAAAGGTACAGCCCTCCCCCCAGGGCACTTCCCAGATAGTGGCAGAGTGGAAGTGAGAGGCTGAAAGGAAGAGGGTATTTAAAACAGGATTTCTGTGCATACTCACACACCTTTCCTTCACCCCACCTCACCTTCACCACCAGGTGTTACAGACCTCACCCTACACTTTCTCTCTAAGTCCTTTTCCCTGACCAAGGCTTCCTTATCACAGCACTTGCGTTGGCCCACGCAGCAAATGCTCCAATCCTTTAACCTGGATCAGAGGTGCAATTCCCCATTATTGAGACACATGGTCACTACACTGGGTCCACGACCCTTTTGCAGGATCCTCATGCCTCAGGATGGGGCATCAGTGACACCAACTTGCAGAGCAAGAGGTGTAAACAGCATACTATGAAGAGATTAAATCTCTGCTAGATGTTTTTAAGCTCTTATTATAAAGAGCACTACACTACTTCCAGTTTACAACTAGACTATGAAGATTTGACTTCTGCTCAACCACAAACACCCAAAGAGGTAGCAGCACAAAAGTACTAAGCAATCCAAATAATCCATTGCTGTCATCACAGTGAACTTCCATGTTCAACGATAGATCTCAACAGATACCCCAAAGACCTCTTCCAGACATCTGCACCAAGACAGCAGCAGCAGAACTTGTAGCACTATACCAGGTTCATTTTTGCACAGGATGGTTGAGCTAACAACTGTCATGTGCAAAATTTCCAATAGTCCCTTGGCAATTTGTTGGCACTTGGAAGCCACTATGCAAGAAACACCTTCACATGGACAAGACAAACACAACTGCTGCAGTCCTAGTACAGCAGGAGCACTCAAAGCATTGCAGAGGCCACAAACACCCTCCAGCAGTGTTGGATTTCAGACCTTCCGGCCTCCTTCATAAAGACTTCTTAAACTACAAACTATTTTCCCAAAGCAATTGTGCAGAGTCTTTTTTCCTCCCAATCTTCTAGCTATCAATCAGCTGACTTATTTAGCACGCATGCTCCTGGCCATAGTAGGTTTAGAGAGTGCCTCTACTCCACCCACTTAGGGCTATTTTTTAAAGCCATTTGGTGTTTAATCACTACCTGAACACTCCAGCCGCCCTCCTACATCCTCTGACGACCGGGCCCACACACTTGCTCTTTACACAGCAGCCCACGCAGTAGCTTGGCTTGCTCCTTCCAGGATTTGTCTCCTGCTGCTGGGCACAGCATGCAGCACGTATTCATGACTGGACTTTGTCCCATGGAGCTTCTACGGCACTGAGCCAAACTCTGGCTCAGCTCCACCCTTGGTTTCATTGCTCTTGTGGCTTGTCCTCCCTGGGCTGCCCCAGAACACCTTGCAGAGTGGGGAGTGTAAAATCAAGGGAGCTTTCACGGAAGTGACAATTAGTTCTGCATAAAATGGTGGCCAACCTGAGATTTAACTCAGGAGAGCAGGACAAGCTCCAGCCTACTATGGATTCTCATTAAATTCAGAAACCCTGTTGTCCACTAATATCAGAATCTTCCAGAGCAGGAAGAAGTGTTTGGGGAATGCATTTGGGAGCCGAATCCCTCTCTTTTAGTGAGGTACAGGTACACCTTTCACTCTTGACTTCTAAAAGCCTCAGAAAGTCCAGGTCAAACCCTCTGGGTAGCCTTCACAGATGTCCCAGGCGCTCTGGGAACAGAAGCTGGCACCTGAGATCAGACATAATGATGACCTGCAACAGCATGTCGCCACATATACCAGTTCTGAGAGTCTAGTCACCAGGAAGCAGGGGGAAGAGGTGCTAGCAGTTGCAGGACTCAACTGTAGCCCCACACCCTCTTTTCACTGAATCCTTCCACCACAACCACTGACTGGGCCAGTCAACTTTGGTCCAAATTCTTCCACAGGTCCCCACCACGGGCCATGCTGACGCTGCACCTATCACTATCTTGGTCTCAGCTTGACCCCAAGCCCTGTGGCTCCAGGGAAAGCTCCTGCAGCAACAGACTCAGTGCTGAAACAAAGCAGGGAGCCATGTAGTCCCAGCCTGCAGCCCTGAAACTCTCCTTTGGCCCTGCTGCAGTGTTCTTCTCTTGCTCCCCCTTCCTGTGTAATCAGTCTTCTGCAGGAAACAGCTTCCCAGTGGCTTCGACAAGCATCTGTTTTAAAAGGAGATCTCTGCTTTTTCTTTCTTGCATCACTGCAGATGAGCAAGGACAGACTGATTTACTTGGACACTGGTGCCATTTTAGTGACTAATGGGATGATTACTTGGCCAGGCCATATCAGAACTGCAGGGACAGACAAAAAACAAATGCTCACATAGCCACACTCATGGGTATTCACTCATGCCTTGACAGACAGAAAAGCACTCCTCTTAACCATCCGATGCTCATCACCGTGTTCACCACCTCAGCTGCAGGCTCACATTGCACAGGGTATGGAGCAAGTCCACAGAGACAACACATTTCAGACACAGCTGAGACGACAGTTGTCATCTCTGCATCACATATCACACTCAAACACAGTCCTGACCCAGCATGCACGGCTACATGAGGGGACAGCGAACTGCTCCCTAAAGGGACCCACTGAAAATTCCTGGTCACTCATTTCCCCTTGTGGAATTCAAATAGGAAAGCCCCAGATTGAGGGTGCACCCATCAAGTTCAGGATCAGTGGGGCAGTTACAGCTTTTCTGAAAAGTGTCTGAGGAGAATTAAAAAATCCAATCTTTGAATTCCTTATTCCTTTCCTTATGGCTCCATAATGCATTTTCCATCTCCCTAGTGCACAGCTGACATTCTGCACATTTCAGTACTACGTACAGAGAAGGGAGTGGAAGAGACTGAGCCCAGCAGCCTCCTGCTGCTGTCAGCATCAGCAAGCCCCAGCCCCGTTGTCTGCAGCTCCCCCTTCGCAGGAGCAGAGCTGCAAAGGGTTCGGCCACCTCCAGAGAAAGGCTGGCATGTGGGATGCATGCCTCTCTCTGGATCTCAGGATCTAGAAGAGTCCAGAGATATGCAGAGAGAAAACACGTGTTTCCTCAGACCAGATGAACTGTACAGGCTGAACTGCAGTTGAGTATTTCTTTCCCCTTTTTTCCCTTTTCTTTCAGATGATGTCCTCAATTAGAAGAGTCAAGGCAAACTCAAAGCAATCATTTCCTCTTAATTCTTAGCTCTGAGGTTTGCTACTTCTGTGTGTAGACAGGCTTGTATGCTTCAAAGCCAGCCAGCATTCACCAAGCAGTCTAATAAAAGATATCCCTTCTAACAGCAAACCCTGACTCACTTCCCTCTTGCCTCAGCCAGCAGGTCTCCAACAGCAGGACCAGATCAACCACAGCAGAATCACAGAATCATGGAATGTTTTGGGTTGGAAGGAACCTTAGAGATCATCTAGTTCCAACCCCTCTGTCTCAGGCAGTGGCACCTTCCACTAGACCGGGCTGATCAAAGCCCCATCCAGCCTAGCCTTGAACTCTTCGAGAGATGGGGCACCCACAGCTTCTCTGGGCAACCCATTCCAGTGCCTCACCACCCTTATGTGGAGAATATCTTCCTCATATCTAATCTAAATCTACCCTCTTTCAGTTTCAAGTCATTACCCTTATCCTACCACTGCATGTTCTTGTAAAGCGTCCTTCCCCAGCTGCCTTGTAGGCACATTTAAATAGTGGAAAGCTCCTATAAAGTCTCCCTGGAGCCTTCTCTTTTCCAGGCTGAACAACCTCATCTCCCTCAGCCTGTCTTCATAGCAGAGGTGTTTCAGCCTCTTGATCTGGAGGCCTCCTCTGCACTCCTCTGGCAGAAGATCCTGCCAGCTTTCTCACTGGTTCCGAGTTCCGAAAGTTCTCTGGGGAGAGGAGGGCTGGAAACACATCACCTTCCATGCTGCAGCAGCACACTCCATCCCACTGCTCTGCCACAGAGCCAGACACACCATATGATCCTCACTAGCATCTTCCCAATGGGAAATCTCAGAAAATACATCAAGTCCAAGCCACACACTAACACTACAGAGCATCAACAAGTGACAGCAACATCTGGGGAGGGATGGAGAGGACTGCGCTCCTCCAGCTGCCATAATTGCTGGCTCTTCATCACACTGTCTCTCCATCCTGGATAAAAGTCCAGACTACATCTCTGCATGAGCACACTTCCCTCAGACTCTAACGGCTTCTCCAAGAAGGGACATCTCACCCATTGGCACACGTTGATAGCTGTGGGTTTCTGGTGGATATTTAACACCTATGGAAAAAAACTGCAGCACCAAAACTCATTTAGAAAAGGAACATATAAAAGAGCCTTTAAATCCACATACCACCAGGCTGGCAGTCCATCCAGCCTCACGTCCTGCCTCCAACAGAGGAGCTTTTACAAGCTGCAAACCTTCCTAGGGCAAAGGTTGTACTCAGCTGTGGAAGTATGCTCTGACTCTGCAGGATCCCTGGGAAACCCTGAACCCTCCTTTAGAACTAATGTGAAATTATAGGTTCTGGACACTGGACAATCCTGTGCAGGTATCACAAGACACAGGTAGCAACAGGCAAGCTCCCAAATGCAGCCAATCTCCTGCACACCTGAGGAACAGCTTCCAAGAGCTGTGCTCCAGGCTCAAATCCTGCAGAGAGCTACATCAAACTGCATGTGCTGGACTGGAAATAAATTCACAAGGTGCCACAGAAGGAGATTCCCCAAACCACTCACATTCACTGAAGAAGGCGAACAGCTTGACCCTGGAAGTCCCTAGAATCAAACCTTGCACAAATCCCAAGCGAGCCTAGTGTTTTCAGTCCACACACCAGCAATGTATGCGGAGCCAGCATCAAACCAGAAGCAAGTCTACTTCCAAAATACCACTGGATTATAGCACAGGAACTGAAGAGGAGGATAAAAGCAGCAGACGAGGGGGAAACCACTCTCCAAGTAGCATCAGGGCCAGCACAAGATGCTCTTGGCTCCCGTGCTCGACTGGCGAGCCTGCTACCGCACTCCTACTCGTGCTGGCACATGGCTCCCACCTCTGTTCTGCTCCTCAAACCACCTAGTCGCGGAGGGCTGAGCTCTGGTGTGGGCCAGAACAAATTCTCCTGCAGCCATCAGCATGACTCGTGCAACAGCTCCTCCCGACAGCTCTGCTCAGGTGGAAATCCAGCTTCCCAAGCTCCAAATGCTCACATCACACAGGTACTGGCTTCCCTCACCCACGGGGGTCCGGGCCAGTGGCAGAGCCTTCCTCCCCACCACTCCACACTCCATCCTCACCACTGGGCACAGACTGTGCAGGGAGGACTTTGCTCATGGCGAGGCTGAAAGCGAGGGCTGGCTGGGCATTCCCGAAGCTCCCTGACACAGACACGACACTCTCCACCGATGTAGGACCCAAGCGACCGCAGCCAGTGACATATCTGCTAACTCAGTAGTTTGATGCCCCCCAATAATGGCACCGTCTGTATTAGGCTCTGATCCCGGCGCTTGCTGTCAGTGAACTGCTGCAGAGTCAGGCTTCCAAGTGGACCCACGGCACCAGGCAATAAGCGGCGGAAAACAGCTACCGGAACTGTGCCCAGCTGGGCAGGTGAATCCCAACAGGGAGGCAGGTCCTGCCCGGGCACCGCACCCACGCACACGACCCTCACGCCCTCCTCTCGGGGAGCCGCTCCAGGCCCCGGCTCACTCGTCGCTGCTCCCAAACCCAGAAGAGCTACTCGCCCAGAGGGACAAGCTCCTACATGCAAGACTAGAAAGGGAGGAAGAAACGGCACGGAAAGCAGACTTGGCTGCAAAACTCTCGCTTACCACTGCCAAAGAGACAATTAAAAAAGCAATAAAAATAAACGAACAAAACCAGCGCGGTCCGGAACGGAACGGAGCGGCCCGCCCCCGGGGTGAGGGGACCAGAGAGACTTACCGCTCCGACGGCCCAGTTACCCGCAGAGGGTCATGCTTGGCGACCACGGTCCCAACACAGGGCTCGGCTTGGGCACCACTCGGTACAGTCCAGCCCCGCGCTCGGCACGGCACAGCACAGCGGCAGCAGCGGGACGCGGGGCGGTGCACAAAAGCGGGAGGAAGCGGTGACGCGCGCGCCGCCGCGGCCAATGGGACGGCGGCAGGGCGGGGAGGGGAGGGGCCGGGCCGGAGACGCCGCCACCGACTGAGGGAACGAATGGTCCGACCGCCGTGTGTCGTGCCGTGTCGCACCGCTGGGGGGCGTCCCCGCGGCAGGGGCTGGAGCCCGGACAGGTTTGGGGATGCGGAATCCAAATAGGAGATCCTGCAATCACAACTTGCCGCTATTACGGCGGAAAAGCAGCTGCTTTTTTTTTTTGAGTGTGTGACCAGGAGAGATGGCAAGGGCCGTTGTCATCATAGAATGGTATGGGCTGGAAGGGACATCCAGAGGTCATCTAGTCCAACCCCTTGCAGTGAGCGGGGACATCTTCAACTAGATCAGGTTGCTAAGAGCTCCAAATAACCTGACCTGGAATATTTCCACGGACGGGACATCTACCACCTCTCTGGGCAATGCATGCCAGTGCTTCACCACCCTCACTAGACTAAATCCCTTATCTGTAGTCCCTCATGAGGGACAATTTAGTCCCTTATCAAGGCTTGTAGTGATAGGACAAGAGGTAACAGTTTTAAACTGAAAGAGGGGAGATTTTTATTAGATATAAGGAAGAAATTCTTTGCTATGAGGGTAGTGAGCCACTGGAACAGGCTGCCCAGATAAGTGGATGCTCCATCCCTAGAAGTGTTCAAGGCCAGGATGGATGGGGCTTTGAGCAACCTGACCCAGCGGAAGGTGTTCCTGCCCATGGCAGGGGGGTTGGAACTAGATATTCTTTAAGGTCCTTTCCAACCCAAACCATTCAATGATTCTGTGATTTGCAGCCTGGCAGGCACTTGGGCTGATGCCCCATCCCACAAGCCGCATTGGGACCTGATGGGTCTCCAATGGCTCCACAGTTTAGCTTCACCCCAGTTAGACACTGTGGGATCCCCCTGTCCTTGCTTTCAAAAAGCATAGATTTGACCTTCTGTGCTCCAGCTGAGGGTTTCTGGGACCTTCTGAAATGGGAGGCTGGGACCAAACTATTCCATTTAGAGTTAACTGGAAAAACCAGGAGATATGAAAAAACAGTGTTGAAACCTCCTGATGCCAGGATATGGGGCTTCATGACTTGAAGCCTTGGAGAAGCTGCTGAAACCTTGCTGCAGCATAACTTTCTGCAGCACCCAGCTTTACGTGGCCAGGACATATAGATGAGGTGAAGGGATTACTCTCTGATAACTTGGTTTGGTTTTGCCTCTTTTGGGGGCAATTGAAGTAAAAGTGAGCTTTCAGCTGTTCCTGAGCTCTGACCCATTGTCAGGGCTTGCTCTTCAGAACAGCTTAGGGCTCCTTGGGCAGTTGCCCATGGATGTTCTGATTTACACCTGCCTGTCCCAAGCCTCCTTTGTGTCTCCAAGTCCATTTGGGCTTGAGGAAAGACAAAGTCAAAATGTACCCCTGAGCAAACAGCCAACAAAAACCTCACGCCTGAAAGACAGATGGAAATGGGACCTGAGTTTTGTACCAGATATCACTCAGACTGGTGGGAAAGAGAGAAAATTCATGCAGACAATGGAAAAAGTCAGTAAGAATATTTCTATGATTATTTCCCTATTTCCCCATTTAGCAAATATGTTGTGGAGAGGAACAAGAACAAAGTCTGTTCAAGATTTGGGGTGGAGAGGGTGGCAGAAAGGAGAAAAAATGTGCAGAGTCCTAAGCCCAGACCCATTCCTCTCAAATTTTTAAGGAATTGCTGCTGCAAGAAAGTTTGAGCCATTGCCTATAAAGGCAATAGAAACCCCAACCAGGGGACCCCTCCTGAGAGATTCAGATCTCACATCCTCACATACAATCGCGTGACCTATTAGTAAAATCCATAGAAACCAATTCTGTATATACCAAATAACAGCAGATGGCTCCAGCCCAAAGTGCTCCGGATTCCCTCACTCCATAAATGATTTTACTAGGGCCAGTTGTGATCTTGATGTAACTGAATAGGTTTCACTCTTTTTTCTCTCCCTCCCCCTACCCAGAATACTTGTGCAGCTTACAGAGAGACATCCAGGGGGACTGAGCTGTTGCTGGAAGGAACCTCTGACTCCAGCTTGCCTCATCCATTTGGGAAGCAGCGTAAGTCTATCCTAAGCCACCTGGCTTTGGAAAGGAAGGTTGCCTTTCTCTGCACCTTTCCTCTAACTCTTAACAGCTTTTAATAAAATTCTGGTAACTTGGCACTTCTGAAATATTTTGGCTGCTGCCCATCAGGGATGTATGTAATGAATTCTTGTGTTGCAGATGCCTTTCTGAAATAAATCACATGTGTTTACCTTGGGAACCAGGCACAGGACTCCAGGACTTCAGGTTCAAGTATTCTAAGACACTAAGCAACAAGCAGCTCCTTTCAAACCTCCTGGTTTTAATGGGAATGGGTTAGACAAGCACCAATTACTGCTGAAAACTTCTTCCAAGCAGCTTCTCTTTTTCTGAAAGTGCTTGACACCCCAGGAATCCTGCTACAGGGATTTCAGTTCTAGGGTGTTCCTTAACAATATAAAGATTGTCATGTGTGTAAAGTCTGTTTCCATTGATGTCAACAGCTCTGTGCCGATGGGTGTGCTCAAGGTCCACCCCCAGATTCTCTTGAAAACATTAACAAAGCCTGGCAGAAGAACGAGCCAGAGGTGTGTGGCTCTGCATGTTGTCCATGTGTTCTCCTACCAATGCCAACTGACAGCCTTCTCCACATTTCTGGAGATGAGTGAAAACTTGGTAGATAGTGCAGAGTGGAGAGCACTGGTAAAATCAGTATGTTGCAGACAGTGGTTGTAGTTGCTCCATATGAGGAAATAAAACAGACATGGGCAATTCTATGTCCCTAAGGGCAACAGGCATAGCATGACTTGTACCTATACAGCCAAACTCTCCCTTCTTTTCCAAAACAGTGTCCAAACTGCTATTAGGAAACATTCTTTGGTGCATGCTGTCCCATGCCATGCTGGTGTATGTGCCACTTGGGGAAATTAAAACCATACTACACATAAAATGTATAGGCATGTGCTCTCATTCTTAGTTGACTGGTATAGATGTTAGGGCTGCTATGGAGGACTATATCATCCTGATAATATCCTCCATGAAAAGTTGATGACACAAGTGGGTAATAGCAATAAGAAAAGTTGATGCTACATTGGCAGACCAAGAACTTGGCAAATCACAGCCCCAGGCTGTTCTATTTATGCTTCTCCTTTAATGACGTAAGCATTAGTATTTGTTTTGGGGAGAAAAAGGGGAAGATATCTGGCTTTTACCTAAGTACTACTATTTTGGTCTATGTTAGGATTCCTGCAGGAAGTGAACACAGGTCCCAGAGCACTGACCCAATTCTTCTGTGACTAAGTATGCTCTGTCTAACTTGAAATTCTCCCATGCCTTCTGTTTGATATAATATCCTTTCCTTTCCTACTTCCTGTCCTGAACGGCAGCATAAAGCTGCTGTGTGCTGTGAGACATCTGCCAGGCTTTCTCTCCCATCGAGATGGCTGCATATCAACAGTGGCTGAAATCATTCCTATACTTAGTTTGCAAACTGTACAGGAAAGATGCCATCTCAGGGTAAAGAAAAGAAACCAGTTATGCACTCAGAAAATGTGTGCTGCTTCACAGCTGAAGGCTGGAGCTGGTAATGGTCACGGGTGGGATTTCAGCATGTAGGTGCAAGCTTGTGATGCTTAAACCTCCTCAAGGCAGCTCCTGGGCTTGGCAACACCCAAGATTAATTGTGGATCTACTGTTTGCTGTGGAAAAGCAAGTGGGAAAAGAGGGCTAAAGTTATCCTATGTCTTCTTAGTGATATTACCCACAGAGAAGCCACATTTATTTTGCTTGTATTCTCCCACGTTCTGACTGCTGCAAAACTGTGCAATTTGGGGATTACCTGATAGACAAACCTGGTCAGGACCCCCAGACCACGTGTCAGCATTCCTGAGGGGTTTTGTGCTGTTCCCAGAACATGCCTGAACATATGCAGAGGTTTGCTGGGGACAGATATTTAGGGATGGCGTTTCGCCTCTCCCTCTGTTTCTGCTTCCCTTTTACAAGAACCACATCGTGGAGTGGTTGAGAGGGTGAGAGTCAGGTTGAGATCCCTTTTTCTGAGGGGCTGCATGCTTTCCAGCTTACATTTCTCTTCCTGTTGTGGTACATTAAATGCTCCCTGCCTGGTATGACCACATGCTCTGTGGGGCAGACACCAAGATCTGCTGTATGAAAGCCCTTAAAACCAGGCAAGAGCAACAAGTGATCTCTCCAGCTTGATGAGTTTTGAAACCTTTCCTCTGCCATAGAAGAAAACCGTTTCTCACAGCCAGCAGATAAAGCCTACTGCCCACACAAGAGATTAACCTTGTGGACTAAAATTTGGGTTTATATCCACTGAAGCTGGGGAGGAAATCCTGGGCTTCTTCCTAGGCTTGGTGTACAGATATTTCTAGCATACACTCCAGTGTAAAAGGTAGGTGGCAGCAGCAGCAACTGTATTGTAGAACGAAAGCATGAGTCCTGTACTTGAAGATAAAACAAAGAGGCCTCGTCCTAAAGGGAATGGTTCAGAGCATGAAGACTCAAGAGCAGAGGAGCACTCTCCCTCTACTGTTGCCCACTGATCACTTGGGAATACTGCAGCACCTCATCTTGAGGAGGTTAGAAAGGTGCTCTGTGCAGGGGTCAGAGCAAATGGGTGCCCTTCAGCCCTCTCTGAGGCAGCATTTGTGTCCATCCACCTAGCTGTACCCAGCTGACAGGAGGGATTTTTCAGATCTTACAAAACAAATGCTGAAGGCTAAGTGTGTCATACAGAAGAAGGTAGCAGCATGCAGCAGCCAGCAGCATCAATCAACCAAAAGGAACAGGTTTTAACTCATATTTATTCTGAGCTGGGTGTGGCTATAGTGAGATTGAGTTGTGTGGATGAATTTTTTTCCTGGTAGTCATCAAATGTACTTTCATAGCTGAATGTAAGTTTCCACGTTGTCTTTGTTCCATGACTCACCTTCTCTGCCTAAACAGAGGGAATAACATCTCCAAAAAGGACAAAATGAAAGTGAAGAAGTTCTGATTTCTGGATGGGTTGTTAAGCAAACATAATTGGAGAGCATCTCTCTGTGATGCTTTTTCATATATGCAGATATCTTGGAACTTGTGTCACCTAAACAGTGTCTGCAAGGTGACTTTATATATTGCTCTGGTGAAAGCTGTGGAGCTGGAAGCTCTGGAGAGTTATACTACCTGTCTGCAAACAGACCCAGTTTAGACTTTCTCAGGTAATGTCAGAACTATCCCACGACATTTATGGGTTCATCTGGCACTTGCATATTATGGAAAATACTACAAGAAAAGCTGTCCTTGTGGCATTTGCAGCTAAAACTGCAAGAAAGCAAAAAATTACAGGGACATCCTGTGTTTCTATGCCACTTTCCTAGAAAGTTCAGAGAAAATCTTGATACTTTTCCTGAAAAGAACCAAGATTCTCCACCCTGCAACTGGCTGCCCTTGAGCAGAGTCTAAGGGACAGGAGAAGGGCTGAAAGAGCATGGTCCACACATGAGTGTATCCAGCCTGCCCTTTGTTTTCACTGACTTCAAAAGGATTTTGCTCCTAACAAATACGACTCTATTCTCTACTCCCTCTCTTGATTAGAAAAGTAGCTGATCTACAGAAGTGTAGTCAAAGCCACCTGTTACAATGACTGGATCATACCATTTCAGTTGGTATTTTGCACCCCTTACTGTATTCTTGACAAAGAAGATCCTACTAGAACCCTTCAGGCATATTTGTACTCCTAGAGCTGTTTCAGGTATCATGTACAAGCAGCTATTGAGCCTGAGTTTCTTTGTATTTCTTCCCATCCACTCACGTGGAGCTGGATTTTAGGTGACAACTCAAGGGAAGTAGAGACTGATTTACCACAACTGGGATCTCTCCCATTGGCCATAAACTTATCTGCACATATCAAGTGGAAATCTACAGTTTTTCCATTACATCTGTCACGAGGGGGAAGAAATCACCAAAACAATCAAAACCTGACTGTTTACACATGCTTTGTTTCATAAATGGACTTGTATAGAAAGCTGCAGCACTGTTGCACAGACAGCTCACATAAATCTCTTATCACAAAAGCCATATGTCCTCATTTCCTCATCTGCACTAAAACACAAGCAGTGGCGCTTCAATAATTAGGAAGCTGGAGGTAAACCACTCAGCATCCAGCAGTAGGAAAGTGTATGTGGGTGAAGGTTACAAAACACAAACCAGAGTGGTTTGGTTCGGAGCGATGTCACTCCTGCTCACAACTTTCCATTGCGCACCTGTCACTTGCGTGTTAACAAGCCAGTTCCGCCATGGAGGAGATCCTGGAGAAACTGGATCTTCCCCATTCAAGTTTCTCTGAGTTGACAGCCTGTTTGCTCATCTCTGCTGAGCATTTGTTTTCCCTTGAAAAGGACTCAAAATCAGACCTCAAAATGCAGTGAACCAACCTGTTCCCATTTAATTCCCTTTGATAGGATCTCCGAACACACAGAGGGGGAGAAGAGCATCCATGGATGAGCCTGAAAAGCCTTCTCATTGGATGGATGGCACAGTGGGGGAATCCCCTGTTCACTGCATGGAGCTAATGCATTTTCACCTGAGAAGAACCACAGAATCACAGAATATCCTGAGTTGGAAGGGACCCACAAGGATCATCAAATCCAACTCCTATTTAGGCACAGGACAACCCCAAAGTCACACTATGTGACTAAGAGCATTGCCCAAGCGCTTCTTAAACTCCATGAGAGTTGGTGCCATGGCTGCCTCCCTGGGGAGCCTGTTCCAATGCTCCATCACTCTCTGGGTAAAGAATCTCTTTCTAATATCCAACCTGAATTTCCCCTGGCACAGCTTCATGCCATTCCCCTGGGTCCTGTCGTTGGTCACCAGAGAGAAGAGGTCAGCACCCACCCCTCCCTCTCTGGTGAGGAGGTTATAAACTGCAATGAGGTCTCCCCTCAGTCTCCTCTTCTCTAGGCTGAACAGATCAAGTGATTTCAGCCTTTCCTCATATGACTTCCCCTCCAAGCCCTTCACCATGTTTGGGGCCCTCCTCTGGACGCTCTCCAACAACTTCATATCCCTCTTGTATTGTGGAGCCCAAAACTGCACACAATACTCCAGGTGAGGCTGCACCAGTGCCGAGTAAAGTAAAGAAGGAGTAGATGAAACACTCAGACTTTTTTAGCTTGTCCCTTATCAGAAAGGACAATTGTCATCTGTGGCTCTTGCTCAGCACTGGCATACCAAGCCAGGGTCACTCACTAACTTTTAACTTCGCCTACATGTTTCCATAAAGCTACTCTGAGATGGATAAAAATGAACTGAGTGCATACAATTAGCACAGCTGGCTAATGGCATGTTTGAGTCTTTCCAATCTTTTATTATTTCCAAAAAGGAGACAGTTCCTACATTTCAGATCAGGCAGAAATGGTGAAATGCCCTTTTGCCCAGCGTGCTGTGCTTTGTGTAAGGGGTATTTATTTAATCCATCTGAAACTACATGAGAAAGGAGAGAAATATCCTGACAGCAAGATAAGATGATTATCTTCCTGACAAACAATAGGAACACGGTCACAATTAAAAATAATTTAATTGCAAATAGGAAGCCTAGTAAAGCAGCAGGACCAGAGGAAACATGACTAATTTTTTTTTTAACTTGTCTGAACTCACACAGCAAAGCTGTGCAAAAGCCATAACTTTGAAATACAGATCTGTAGAAAACCCATGGGGAGAGGATGGCAGCAATCCAACTGCAATAGTACAATAGGGACAACTTAATGCAGCTGGGAGATCTGACCTAGATGGCTAAAAAGCAACAGACTATAGCAAAAGCTATTTTAGGTATAATTTGGTGGGGGCTACACTAAATACAATTTGAGGAGGAGTGGAGAAAGTGAAGGTTTTTTTTTCTGGACTCTTTTTGGGTTTCCATTCATTTGCCATTCTCCTTGGTAACACGTGGCCACACCACAATGCCAGTGTCACCTGCAGGATCAGTACGAAGGTCTCTATACTGAGCTTGCAGGCCAATGCTTCACATCCTTGGGCAGTGTTGGTTCTTCCTGTCTCCAGCAAACAACCTTACTTTCTGCAGGGGAAGGAGGAGTGGCTGCAGGACCATGATCCATGATGACCTTGGACTTTGTCTCCAAGAGAAAACTCTAGTAAACTCTAACACCTTCCTCTGTCCCAGGCCATGCTTGTATCTGCTGCAGACAAGCTGTGGAGCTAGACTGCAGTTCTTGTTGCCCTTGCATCCCAGCCTGCATCTCAGAAATGGCCTAGTGACTATTGATCTAACTCAGGGGACAGTAACATTTGGATTTCTCATTTTTAAATGCCCAAGATGATTCAACTCTATCCTTCTATAAATATTATTGTGTAGAACATCATGTGCTTTTATAAGCATTGTTAGACATGGGTCTCTAATATGAAAGCAGTCAACACTCCAAATGCACTGTATGATCAGGAGATGATGTTACATCCATTTTACAGCAGAAGAAATTCTGCTGTAGATAGAGGGTTGAAATTATCTATTCCAAGCATACAGGGAGAAGCATGGATCAGAACACAACACAGACATGATGTTTCCAGATCTAGTTGTGACCACAAAATCACAATTTCTGTTTTTGCTTTAACAGCCCTTTGAACTGAGATTTTTAGTCAACTGAGAATTGAAGCAAATCCTTGGTTAGCTCCATTGAAGCCATGTTGAATTACATTAGCCAAGGCTGTGAGTACACTTAACTGACACTAAGCTACTTCATTTGCAGTTATGCATATCTGTTCCTTTACCTAGGTAGATATTTTTTCTAGTGTTCTGAGGGCACAATATAAGGCAGGTGAAAGTGTGTTGCAAACCCATAGGACAGCCATAAGCAGTAGCTGACACTACATGTTAAACAGCATTTAAGCCACTTGGCAAACCTCAAACAGGTTAGGTAATTGTAGATGGGTAAGAGCTTACAGAAGGTCATTAGGTTCCTGATGGAGGAAATACTGTTGAAAGGCAGAAGAGGAAATGACAGATTTAATGAATAGTGGTCACAAGCTGAACTACAAAGAGCAATTGGTCTCTATGTTTTCCTACATCAAGGATTAGAGCAGAACCAAGGCCAGATGGTACCTGCAGAGTACCTGATGGCAAGACCCCTCCAAACAAAAGGCATGACAAAGGATACCAGGGAAAAGTCTCTGACCAGTAAGAGGAGTGATTTAATTTATGCAGGCAGCCAACTGAACTCTTTGAGAGAGGGCTATGTCCTATGTCCTTCTGCTTCCACCACAAAGGAGAGTGCCAAGTCTTTTACAGCCAAACCTTCAAAGCATTGCTTCTGGAATGGGAGGTCTTTGCATTAAAGGCAGGTTGCCACTGTTACTAATAGTTCAAAAAGCTGAAAGATAGATCTAGGTGGAGAATCAGAAACACATGAAAAGAAAGAGGTGTTTCATGCTGGTGGATAGGATTTAGCACGCTACTCAAATCCAAGAAAATGAGATTGTACTTGTCACAGCATAAAAGCATTTGCGTGGATGCAGCAGGACTGGTAACAAAATCACTACAGTCTGTCTCTGGGTAGTGCTGCACTGTATGTTGATCACAGAGGTTTTATGCTTTTATGAAAACATCTAATGATGACATGATTCAAGATTCTGTAAAGGGTTCTGAGGGAGACTAAGTAAAACATCAAATTACCTTGTCAAACTTTTCATACATGACAAGCTAAATGCAAAAGTGAAATTCTCAAAGAATTAAAAGAAACAACAGTTGGGATTTGCTTCCAAAATGAAAGAGAAAATTATTCCGATTTGTTACTTTGGACACAGGAAACACCATCTGAATGAAGATGGTGGTTTGCATCATGAATGAAGTTGGACACAGATGCTTATGAACATGGGCATCGATGGATAACATGTCCAAGACTTTAATCAGTGATAAAAAAACACAGCAGTGCTAGAGGCAAACTGTCCAGCAGATGAAAGCTTAATTGTCCTGGGGGAAAGTCAAAACTTCTCAAAAGAATGCACAGCCAATGTATGATAGTCACCTAACACCTTACTGTTTGCAGTGCTGCTCAGAGCATGGGTGGAGCTGCTGCCGCTGGCTCTGCTCTCTCACACACTGTTCAGCAGGAGGCTCTTGCTGCTGAGGAAGCCTTCTGCCTTCTCCTGCCTCAGTGCTTCATCACAGCTTGTTTCTGTATAGGAAAGCAAAAGTGGTGGTGATTGTATGTTGTTGAACTTCCGTCCCAGCAAGCTAGCTGCAGAAAGGCAGGGAGAGGGAGAGGGAGAGGGAGAGGAGACGGAGAGCTTGGCCCACCTCCAGATGCTCTATCACAAAACTGGCTATCTTTCTAACTGGTTTGTTCTGCATAAACCATAAAATGAGACCTTACTGAAAAAGTGATGAGGTACAATTCTCGGCTTTGTTATCCAAGATGCACACAACAGACATTTCTGACTGTGACATTCAACTCCAGGAATAAATAAAGAAACAATAAATGGCTTTAATGAGTGAAAGAAGAAACCCAAAGCAGCAAGGGGAAGAATACAGCTAAATGATTATTGACTTGAGTTGGGGTCTGTCAAAGACCTGGTATCCCATGAGATTACCTCTTAGAAACAAAGTGATCACATGCTCCTGTTCACATTGCAAGAAGCAATTGCTAGATACTGTCTAGCCTAGTCCCTAGGTTTCCCCAAGCTCTAGACAGTCCATGGCTATCCAACTATCTTATCACAGCTCCCTGTCTAACTTCATCAAAGTTCACAGAACATCCCCCATGTCCCATGAATTACCTAACAACTTCAGGGTTCCAGGAAGGAAACCATTTCTTGGAGGGTACTTAACAAAAATTATGCTTAGAAACTTGTTCATTTCCATACTGGCACAAAGGTTTTGAGTATTGCCACACCTGTTGGCAAAGCTTCTCTGCTTCCCAAAGGGAGAATGGAAAGCTGGAACACTGTCTTGGAGTAAAGAGACAGGTGTCAGTGGAAAAACCCCAAAGGTTTTGTTCTCATTGACTGTGTTCATCTGAATGGAAATTCCAGGCAAGGAGACTGGAGAGCCTGCAGTTCACAATGCCAGGTCTCCTGATCTCTAATTTTAGAACAAAGTAGTGCTTTTCCTATACACCTCCATTACACATATTCAGAGGATGGTTTCATAAGGTCTGACAGAAGCAGAGACTGTGCAGACATGCATGCAGAATCTAAAAGGGAGAAACAACTGTGTAAGTAAAGAACTACTATCCTTTATTATCAGGGTAGACTACAGAGCGGATGTAATCAGCACTACTTTAGAAAGCACTGGCTTGAGCATGCAACAGAATTTGTAGTCTCCTACAAGAGTGCAAAGGAAATAAAGCTGACCTCCAGCCACATGGAGGTATGATGTTGGGAAGGTCATGATATTGGATGTAAGGATGTCTGGGTTCTGGGCCTGAGCAAACTGTTTGGCGCTCGTAGACATCTGTTTGTGCTGCCTGCTCTTGCTGCCTAGATCATCACATTTAACAGCCATGTCAGTGCAGTCTGTTACTGTGCTCTTGCCACTATGCAGTGTTGGACACCTTGCATCCTTTGTATCTACACAGACAGAAAGCTGACAGAGACTTCATTGTATGTAAACCCGCTTTTGCTTCCTCAGTGGCATACTGAATATTTCAAATCCTCTCTATTTATGCTGCAGAAGTTTCTGTTTAGTGGAAACCAGCCTTCCCTGCCAATGGGAAATAAACCCTTCTCAGGGAAAAGAACACCTCTCTTTTTCACATCCACTAAATAAGACTTCTTGAAGTTGCAATGCAAGTGGGTGGCTGTCTAGCAGCTATGAGTAAGCTACAAGAGGATATCATTATTGCCAGACTTGGCCCAGCTTAATGTCAACCAAGATATTGTAAGGGAAACCTGACTGCAAACAAAAGCAAAGCCAACTGCACTGTTTGTCCTTGTCCAAATGAAGGCAAAGGCAAACAGGGAAGATTCATAAACTGGATTTGTAAAATTCCTTAATTTCTAATAGGATAAAGAGAGGTGTTTGCTTCTATGGCATATGCATTGCAAGCCAACAACAGTGTTTTCCTTGGGCACAAGCCAAAGTTTTAGCTCCACTTTTCTTTCACCAAAATGAGTTCTCTGGGATGAGTCACTGGTTCTTATAGTGGGCTGAAGTCTACTGAGCCAGGAAAAGGAGCCCTTGTTGCACAGAAAAGGAATCAGGAGATGATGTAGGTCATGTGGATCACATGAGGAATCAGCATCACTTCCCATTCCCAGCCAATGAAGATTGCATGCAGAAGACCTGCAGGCCAGGAGGAGATGGAAATAAAGCCAGGGTTCCCTAGGACCCACTGGGGTTTGGGTACCACATTTGATCTCTGTTATGCATCTAAGAGTCCCTGTGGCTCCACCAAAAGCTCCACTTCAGTGAGTAAGGGATGCGTGATCACTGATGCCCAACATCAACTTACAGCAACTACAGGATGAGGCAAGCCTTTTCCTTTCATCTGCTGTCAGTCCTGGCAGTCAAAGACATTTATCACTCCTCATCTGCAACTTACCTTATGTTAATCAGCAGCTGAGTGAAGTCTTCACATGGTAGTGGGCAAGGGCACAGTCATATTGCAGCCTTAAAGGATAGGTACTGAGGACACTAATTGTCAGAGCTGGTTGAGTGGTGCTCCTTGCAGGGAGGTTTCACCGTGGCTGTGCCTCAGCACAATGGGGCCATGCTTCTGCGTGAGGTGGTTCTCAGCTGCTCTTTTGTCCTACATAAAGGGATTAACGATGTTGAAAAGAAAAATCCCAACCAAATCCAAACACAGATTCAGCAACAAGTATGATCGGCCAGGGCAGAGCTCTTGTGAGAGGCCGCCATCAAAAGGCACCGAGACCCCAGAGCAAAGGAAACGGGACTCCTGCCTTCGCCTCCTCTGCACCCACACAGGTCCGAGGGAAGCCGTCGAGGGCTCGTCCCGCTCCGAGCACTCTCCTGGGACTTTGGATTGGACCTGCCCGTCCCACGGGCCCGAGGGAGAGGCTGCAGAGAGCCAGAGGCGAGACAACTCCTCCCCGGCAGAACGGGCTGAGGGGAAGCGGGACTGTGAGGCGGGAACGGGCTGATGGAAAAACAGGGCGGGCTCAGGGGGAAGCGGAGCGGTGAGGCGGGAGCGGGAAGGGCTGAGGGGGCCGGACCGAGCTGAGAGGGCCAGGCCGAGCTGAGAGGGCGAGGCCGGGCTGAGGAGGGCAGAGGCAGGCCGGTCTGAGAGACGACAGAGCCGAGCCGGGCTGAGTGGCCCCGTTCCCGTCGAAGCACCATGTCCGGGGCAGCGAGGATAGCCATCTGTCTGCTGCGCTGCGACCTGCGCGCCCATGATAACCAGGTAGGGCCTTGCCGGCGGCCCCCCGGGTGCTTCTTTAGAAATATCCCTGTTCTTGAGTAGGCTGGGGAAAGGTGTGCGCTGCATCCTGACCCCCAGAGCTGTCATGGCCCTCTCTGTTTCCAGGCACTGCACTGGGCTCAAAGTAACGCAGATTTCATTATTCCCCTCTACTGCTTCGACCCGCGGCACTACCTGGGCACCCACTGCTATGGCTTCCTGAAGACAGGGCCCCATCGGCTCAGATTTTTGCTGGAAAGTGTGAAGGATCTAAGGGAGACGCTCAAGAAAAAAGGAAGGTAGTTAAGAAAGCACTGTGCAAATAACATGGTTATTCTTATTTTCCTACATGTTTTCAGCACCTGTTTGTGCTGTGAGTCAAATCATGTCAGATACTTTGGGCTCTGATGATGGCTTGTTTCAGAGAGCTGCAGCCCTTCTGGTAAGTGCAATGAGGTGCCCTACATAGCCTCTGTTCAGATGACCTGCTGTGATGTCTGCAAGGGAGCTAAGAGCCATCTGGGCTGTGTACCAGGCAAGGTGTTGCTTTCTTGAACTCAGATACCGCAGATAGGTGTCAGCCTTGAGCTGGAGTCCTGACAAATGGAGACATGAACATCAGTCTTCTGAGATGAGGGCAATGGCCCGAGCCACTGTGGCATGCATCCTTCCTTGTCCCTAGCGAGTTTTCCCTAGGAGTTGGCTTGAGACAGACCAACATGGATCCTGGCTTCTGAGACTGGAGAGTTATATTTGCTCATGCCCTGTTGTGTTAAACTCAATTTCCTCTGTAGGCTACACTGTGGGAAGGGAGTCTTCAGGGATTCCTCCCTCATTATGCCATAGCTGGAGTAGTCCAGGGCCTGAAGGTCTGCATGCTGAAGAATCCATTACAGATAACATCTGGCTTTACTTACCAGAAGATACATCAGCTGGCCTGTCTTCTTCCAGAGCAGTATGACAGTGGTGGTAGAAGCAAGAAGAATGGCTATGGGTCTTCAGATCCGTATGCAGTGTGGATCATGCAAATGGATCAGTGGGTATCTGCACCCACAGCCTTAAGTCAACAGATTCTGAGCTACTTGGATGCTGCTGTGCTGTTGTCAGTGGCTGATAAAAGATTAGTCTTCTGCAGCGCTAGATGTGTGGTTGTAAAGAGCCATGCTAAGACCAAGGCTTCATTTGCAACCATGAAGTATCTTGGTGAAGTAGTGGACAAAAATCTCCTTCACATCCTATCTGTAGTGTTCCCTATGGGCGGCTTGGTCTCTGCTTTTCTGTGGGAAGGGGAACAGCTCTCTCAGCAGCATCCCTTGCTCCTACCTTCTTCAGATCCAGCCTGTCTTTGGAGAAACTTTTCAGTTGTTCATTAAATTATTCTGGCAAAAACACTGTATTATCCCTTCTAGAAATTCTCCAGCACAGGCCTCTGTTTAGATGATTGTACGTGTGTGCACGTGAGAGGTAGGGAACAGGACACAGTCACATAGGAGGCTCTTCAAAGAACTCTGCACCCATCTCTGACCAACTTTCTTTCCATAGTTTCTCTTTTGATCTAGTGCCCTGGGTACACAGCTGGGCAGTTAGTGAGGTTGCAAGGTGGGAGGGAAGTTTTGTTGACTCTGTTAGGAAGAGAGAGCATTCAGAGGAGAGAATTCTCTGAATACTCCCACATGAAAGTGAAGAGGAGCCTGCCACAGGCTACCATGGCCTTTGAAAGGGATTGAAGGAGGAATCAGTTCTTCAATCTCAGCCTTAGTGTGTCAGAATGAACAGATTTACTTTTAGGTAACAGCCTGGCTTTCTGCCTAGTCTTCCTTTCTCAGGCATCCAGGGTGGTAGAAATGTGTTTGACACAAACTCAGCCCTAGAGGCTTACAAACTGTTCAGTGGGTCCTAAAAAATCTAGGCAAGTCAAATCATGTCTGTCTGCCTCTACATGGTGTCCTTGCACTGTAGAGAACTAGTACATGGGTACCTGGGCCAGGACTAGGGCCTCCTGTACACACAGGTAGCAATAACATCAAACCCAACTCAGGTTTTTGTTTTGTGTGTGCAGTACCCTGGTTGTGAGGAAGGGGAAGCCAGAAGATGTGGTCTGTGATCTGATTACTCAGCTGGGCTCTGTCAGTGCTGTGGCTTTCAATGAAGAGGTACGGGAAACATTTGAGTGACGCTGTTAAAAGATAAAGTTAGGTTGTGGAGGTTTCTTCCACAACCAAATGGTGATGTAGATCCTGTATGTTCAGAGGCTTTCTTGTCTGTGGGTATTGTTAACCTTGGGGAAACCAGCAAGCTCCTGGAATGGAGTTGGTGTGGCTGTGTGAGTGGGAGTCCTTGCTGGACGACAGCAGCTATTTGTGATTGATCACTTGCCAGTGCTATGTCTTGAGGAAGAGGAGTTTCCAGCAACTGGCGTTTTAGGTCAGCTGAGTCCATTCTCCTGCTGTTTGCATCAAGCTGCTTTTTGCTGGTGCCTTCCTTGCACAGGGAGCAAGCTGCCAGGGTCATGTATTGAGGGTAGAAAGACCCCCAGTGCATTGACAGCACCCATGTGTAGGGAGTTGCCCATCGCTGTTCTGAAGAACGAAAGACAAGTCTGGTCCTGGACTGCTGATGGGATTGGTGTGTCCCTGACCTGTGTTCATTGCGCTAACTAAATGGTATGATCCAGAGCCAGCTGAATTCAGTGCCGGGCTCTGGATCCAAACCTCTGGATCTGGAGGCTTTGGGTACACACACGCACATACATATACATAGATGCACTCACTGTAAGCAGAGTCTGGACCTCAGAGCTGTCCAAAGTAGGAATGCTCTGTGACCTGTGCTGCAGATTTTCATGCTGTCAGGCCCAACACCCTTGTAACTTGGCCACCTACACATCCCATAGAGCACTAACAGCAACCACAGAGGGTCAGACAAAAGGCCTTATCTAACTCCATAAACTTTTTCCTGACAGTGGCCAATAGCAGATGCCCAGAGAAAACCACAGGAGCAGGACCAGTCTGTAAAGATACTTCCCCTGAACACTTTCCCAGCCTCTAAGAATCAAGGTCTTATAGAAACAGGAATGTTATCCTAATATTCATTAATCCTCAGTGGATTTCTTTTACATATATTTGTCCAGACACCTTTCCAGTCCATGTAAGGTCCTACATCAAGTTGTTCCTTATTCTGGCATTGGCACTACTAATGAAGAGTGAAAATGCTTGTTGGGTTTGGCAGAGAGAAATACTCAGACATTGCCTGTGTACACCTATCTAAAGGGATGAAGCTAAATGTGGAGATGAGGGAGGAGGGCAAGATCAGGGACTCAAGTCTGTGTGCGTGTGGGAGCTGAGGCTGTGCAGCAGTGGCCTCACTGCATGTTATTCTCCCTAGGCCACACAGGAGGAGCTGGATGTGGAAAAGGGGCTGTGCCAGGTGTGTAGGCAGCACGGGGTGAAGATTCACACGTTCTGGGCATCCACACTGTATCATCGGGATGACCTTCCCTTCCAGCCTATTGCCAGGTGGGCAGCTCCATGCTGTTGTTCACTCCTCCGGTGTCCCATCTGTTTCTCACTCTGAAGAACCGCTCAGGAAGGCTCTTAGTCATCAGGTCCCACAGGGATGGGGCCCACTAGTCCATCTGCATTTACAGAACAGTGCTGTCATGCTGGTACAGATCAAGGATAGGTGCACATTCGTACTTCTCCTACTAGTAGGATTTAGGATTCAATGTGCAGAAAGCTGAGGGGTTGTTTGACCATCTGTTGAGGGCACAGTTCAGATCTCAGTCTGCAGTCAGCCTTGTAGGTCATCTGAAGTTAGGTGAAATAAATCTGACTCTCATGCATTGCCCCATGAGGACACCACTTAAATTGAAAAGGCACCATTTGCATCAGAAGCTGAGAGAAATTGGGTAAAGGACTGAACTTCTGATTCCTGTTAGCCCCAGAGGCATCTACTTCTTTTCTGTCAGACTTTATACAAACACACATCACAAAAGAGGGCAAAGCCTGGAAAACTAACCCTCCATCTGCAGAAGGGGCTGGGGAGCCATCCTGTGAGATGTGACTGTGCTGTAACCTGTGCAGGTTGCCTGATGTCTACACCCATTTCCGAAAAGCGGTGGAATCTGAGGCAAAGGTCCGGCCAACTCTGCCCATGGCAGAGCAGCTAAAGCCTCTGCCTCCAGGGGTGGAAGAAGGGTGCATCCCTACAACGGAGGATTTGGGACAGAAGGGTAAGATCACTTAATTTGGCAGTTGCTGCTGTGAAATCCTAATTAGAGATGTCTATTACTGAGAGTCAAAACATGGAAGCCTCCAAAGGCAGTGCTTGCCCTTTGAACTGTAACTAAGCCTCTGTTCACTCATAGAACAAATGAAGGCAAATGTTCTGTGTGGAGGAGCTGCCTTACAGCTACGTAGAAAACATCCTCTTAGTAAATTTTAATATGTTTAATGTGGCCCTTGTTCTAAAGGAAGACCATCTTTTATATCCCCAAAGCAGATATCCCTATTGCTGAACATCCCTAGATTTTAAGCTCTCTGCCTTTGAGGTGCTTTTCAAGGGGTGAACAAGGTGATGGTGTTTTCTGTGGCAGATCCTGTGACTGATCCACGAACAGCCTTCCCCTTCAGTGGAGGAGAGACCCAGGCTTTAATGAGACTGCAGTATTATTTTTGGGACATGGTAACTCTTACATTTCCTTGTCTGCATCCTCCCCCTTGTACAGATGGTTGTGCATGTGGGTGAGGCTGCAATTTCACTTCCTATTAATATTTCCTTAGCTCCTGTATAGCACTTGACAAAGGAGTCAATTAGCACTATTTCAGTTTTTCAGAGAGGCAAACTAAATGAACACTGCTTTCAGTACAAACCCAAAACATAGCCCATACAAGGTACTGTGAAGAAAATTAACTCTGTCCCAGCCAAAAACCCCTACAAGCATGCACAGCTTCTACTCTTGGTCAAGCATTAATACAATCAGTGCTGGAAAGCCTGTTCCTTTGTTGTTATTATGCAAATACTGTTACCCCATGAGTCAGGACAGCCTTTTAGCAGTTGTCACCTGTGCAGTGAAGGGGATCCAGGAGAGATCAGGCTTCCCTATGTTCTCTGCATTGTCAATGGAGTGCTCAGAAAATGGAATATCTGCACCCTGCTGTCAATGTGGGTGGCCCAGAAATAACCATGATCAGGATTCCTGCAGCAGAGTGTTGGGTGCTGTCAGACACGGTGGCTCTCCAACCTAAGCAAGTAGCCACATGGACAAGGGAACCAGCTGCCAGTCCTGCTGGTGCTTGGAAGTGGATTATTGATCCAGACTCAGGCAAGTATGGGCAGGGAGCAGCACAGCCAGGTTCATAGTGCTTGTAAAGAGAAATATGCTACAGGCTGAAGCAGGGAACATAGCTTGTGACAGGCTTCCCAGAGCTAGAATCAAAACTGCTGGGTTGATTCATTCCTGTGCACTGGAGGCAGTAATTTGGCACTTCTGTAATCCTTGCAGCCAGCCATGAGAGGGACCCCAGCCCTGCCAGGTTGCCCTGGCTCTGGTATGAAAGAGAACAGATTTCACAGTTTGCATGTAAAGTATTGAACCCTTTTTTGTTTTGCTTGCACAGAACCTGGTTGCATCTTACAAAGAGACTCGGAATGGACTGGTGGGGATGGATTACTCAACCAAATTTGCACCATGGTAAAGGTTTTTGTTGTGAGACTGGAAGCTCCTCTGCTCCCATCTCAAAACTGATGTTACCTGTCTGCTGAGTGTTCACTGGGCATGGGTAAGGGCTCTAGGTGTGATTCCTTTTGCCCTTTTGGTTGGGGTACAACAGCCTCAGAGCTGCTCTTTATTGAATTTCCAGGCAGTGTTTCCCTGGGAACATTCCTGCAATTAGGAACTGCTGAAGAGTAGTAGTGCTGTGACAAGAACTCAGTGTGCTGGGAGCAGCAACGTGGACAGGGCACTGAGCAGACACATAGCTTGTCCTCAGCTTTGTGCTGTTTTGTGTATCTGGTGTTTTAGAGCAGCCAGGGAAGAAGTGTGTTGACGGGGCTGTAGCAGAACTCAATCCTGTCCTGGTTTGCTGAATACTGTGGGGTAAGTCACCTCACAGCCATTCCCTTTGTCTCTGTGGGGTGAAGAGACACTTCTGATTATTGCTGTTGCAAAAGGATCTCATTTGGGTAGCTGTGATGACTTCTAATTAGAGATTTTAGTCTCTGGTGCTGGAATGGGCAGATTTAATTCCAAATTGAAACTGCAGCAACAGAAGCCAGTTCAGCCTAATGCTGAGAGCATCTGGAGTGTTTTCCTGACAGAACTGCAATGTGAAACAATTTTCTGAGGCTGTCGCTGGTCAGGAGTTCTTTATTTCAACTGGCTTTGTGCTTCAGTGGCTGCAGTGGATGGCTCCACCTCGTGGCACTGTGGGATCCCAAGCGCACTGACAATGCAGAAAGTTCTGTGTGGCCTCCACTCAAATCTTCCCGGGCTGGAGCTTTTCCCAGAGTGGACAGTCCTGATCTGCTTGCCCCAAAGTGTTCTTCTGTCAGATAATCAAAATCAGGCTGGTTCAGATTGCAGCCAGTCCCTCACATCTCATACTGACCATTTCTAAGTCTTAGAGGTAGTCAACAGTTAAGGAAAAACTCCTCAGGCTCTTTCTTCCTGTTTTTCAAAATCCATCATAACATCAGAATGTTTCCACAAGCTATGCTGGGAAGTTGCAGTTAAATAAATTTCTAGGAAAAGCAAGGTAAAAGTTTTTCCTCATCACCCTTTGCAGTGGGGTTGGAGAAAACAAGCTCTTCACTGCCTTGCACAGCACTGATTTGGAACAAATGGAAGGAGCCCAGTGAGTTGAATACCAGAGCTGGGATTGGTACTGTAATTTCCTTACCTTGCCCGAGATGCTTAGCAAGTCACTTGCCTTCTGTCTTTGGTCAAAGGACATGCTAAGGCACTGCAGGAAAAGGAGCCCAGAGACATTTGATACATAGGTTTGTACTGAAAGGAGGGCTGTGAACACCTAAGGCAGCTGATGGAGAGGTTGACATTTGGGATTCATTTCTGGGTTTGTCACTGGTGCACTAAGTCACCAGCTGATCAAAGTCTTTTGGGCAAAACTTGTCAAACTTGTGTAAAATGATTTATTTCAGTAGGTTGGAGACTCCTGCAACAGTCATACTCTGGGGAGGAGGTAGATTTTGATCCTCAGATAGCAGAGTTGCAAAAAAAGTCCTATAACTTGCCCTTGGGAAGGCAGTGGCAGAACTGCAAACTGAGCAAAGTTTTCAGATAACAACTCCAGACAGAAAAGAGCTTTTCTGCTCCCTCTGTGCAGGCAGCAAGCTGTCAGTCCTGCACTGCGTTCAGGACATCATTCTTCTGCTTTCAGGCTGGCACTGGGCTGCATTTCCCCTCGATATATCTATGAGCAGATCCAGAAGTATGAAAAAGAGAGAACAGCAAATCAGAGCACATACTGGTAAGTCCCTGCACCATCAGTGTGCCTTGTTTAGTCTGAAAAGGAAACCAGCATCTCATGCACAGGAGAGAGCCATTTGTTAACTTTCTTCTTAATTAATGTTTGTTTTTCCTATGCCTGCTGTGTTGTTCCTCTGGGTCGCATTGCAGTTCTATTTCAGTATGAATTTATTAGTCTGCCTTTGACATCCAGAGGCTTTAGGCACTTTGTAAGTAAAGATTATTAATGCTACTTGTCATCATTATTGCTAAGAAGTTGTGGTTCCTGATTTATAAAATTGATCTCTGTAAGTCAGCACCATCCCTCTCTGTGCTGTTATTGTGGGCTAAGTGAGAAGGAAGAAGCATGACTTACAGATAAAAGCCAAAAGGTTTCTCACACCAAGGATGTGAGCAGGGTTTCACCCCAAAGGCTCAGTGACTTGGGTGACTTGTGCAAATCACATGGTGCCAGAAGGACCTCTGGCCACAGTCTGGCGAATGGCCCTGTGCTTGCTCAGCAGCCTGACCATGACCACAGCACCACAACAAAGGGGAAGAGGGGCCTGGTAAGTGGGCTTAACACATCCCACCTTGTTCCCTGTGTTCTCCTCACCTCACTGCTGGCTTCCTGCCTGCCTGCAGGTTGTCCTGAAAAAATCTGGAGGACAGCTGAGGTCAGTATACCCATCCTTTGGCTGGCCTTGAGCTGCTCATGCACTCTGATCTGCCCAGACTCTGTGAATTAGAGCTTGGTAGGGAGCTCTTATTGAGAAGGAGGTTTAGGTTGGAGCCTGGCCTAACACTAGACCTGGATTGGAAAAAAACCTAAACCAGAAAGTCTGTGCAAACTGTAGAACTATTATGTTTTCATATTGGGTTGTTACATGTGCAACATGTCAAACAGCACGCTGATTGGTGAAGAACAACCTGCTCTAGGTTCTCCTGCTCTTGCAGGGGGTTTGGACTAGATGATCTCCAGAGGTCCCTTCCAACCCCCACAATTCTGTGGTTCTGTACTTTAGGGTCCTGTTTGAACTGTTGTGGCGGGATTACTTCCGATTTGTGGCCCTGAAGTATGGCAGAAGGATTTTCTCATTAAGAGGTGTGTATGGATCACCATATTTGGAGAGGAAAGGTACAATCTTACAACAGGGCAGGTAAGAGAAGAGGCTGTTGGCATTGTATTGTGTGAATGTTCATCTGATAGTGCTTGTGTCACCACCCTGGGATGTTGCTGGGGACATCTGTTGCACAGAAGTGCCTCAATACCACAATGCTGGACATTGTGTAGACACTAGGACTTTTGCCTCAAATCTGATTAGATAGAGGAAGTATTATTAACACGTGTCAGTGGGAAACAGCAGCACAATAAGAGTAAAGATGCTGTTTCCGGAGACATTCCACCTTTGGAAAGAATCCAGGCTTCAAGCTTCCCAGAGAATCTGGGACAGAGCAGGAACCAACCCAGCAGTGTGAATCCCAAGACACTAGATATTCTTTCTGCTCTGCACTACATGGGAGTCAGAATGAGCTTCAGCTCCTGAGCCACTCACTTACGTGCTGGTGTCTACACATGACATGAGGGTCTGAACTCTCAGTGCAACAACAAATGTCTAGTCCATATAGTCAGGAACCTCCACAGCTGGGTGAGCTGTTCTCCATGTGACATAGCTGCCCACGCCTAAGAATACAGCACTGGTTTAGATGGCATCCAGCTATGGCTGCAGTGGAGCAGGTCTCCCTCAGGGCCTGTGTCACATCTGCCAGGCCTATGTGGCTGTTTGGAATGCCCTACAGCATCACAGATGGCACTGGGTGCCAGTGGTGGGCCTAACCTTAGATGTCTGGAGCTAGAGCTGAGCTCTCCCTGCTGCCTCTGTTCCACTGTACAGACTGTAATTGCCACTGGGCCCATGCAAACATGAAGTTATCCCCCTCATCTGTTCCTACTCCACTGCAGGAGCAAAGTGTTACTGTGGACTTCTGCCAGAGAATTCTGGGTTTAGTATCTGCTACAGAAATGGATTTCACATAAATATTTTCCTGGAGTAAAACTGAACAAGGAAATCCTAGCTTGAGCCAGATCACTTTTCCAGCCACTTGTGAGGTCAGGGTTTTTTTAAATCAAAAAAAGAAAGTGCAAACACCAACAAAAGAGATAATCAAAATCCATTAGGGCTTGAGCATCCTCTGTGTGCACAAGACACCCCTTTGCACCACTTCAGAGGAGGACTGGGTCATCTCTAAATCTTTGCAGGAGGAACATGGCTTGCTTCTAATACCCCTGAGAGGACTCTAGCTTCATCTTAATGTCTTGTGTCAACCAAGGTGCCTCTGGCTGTCAGTGTTTTGTTGATAACTGCCTGCATCATTATTTGTCTTCATTAGTAGTTCATTTTTTTCCTCAATAGGGCTTCAAACTAAAGAGGTTCCCTGGAAGAAGGACCTTCAGCTCTTTGACTGTTGGAAAGGTCAGTAGAAAGCACAGGTTTGATTAAGTGTTCTTTTGATTTCCACTTGTCTTCATGCTAACATGTGCCCTAACACTAACTCAGGTTATATGTAGGGGAGCTGTCAGCATGATCAGGGCCTGTCACTTCAACTGGTACTGCCAAACAGGAATCCAGCCCCTAGCTGTGAGTACAGGACACGTGCCTTCCTTTCCTAGACAGCACCATAAGGAGAAGACCCACAGGGTGTCCTGAGTGTCCAGGCTCTGCCCAGCTGGTATTTGCTTGGTGAGAGGCACTGCAGGTAGATTTCTGTTTAGCCACTCAGAGGCTGACTAGCCCTTCCTATCAGTGCTAGTTGCCACACCTGCTACGTTTTGATTTTCTGACTAGCTTTGTTTAGAAGGTTAAAACAGAGCCAATCACATATTTTGTTATCCTAAAGCCTTTTAATATCCTTGCTTTTCTTTAGCTTTTATAACTTTGTTGTCACATGAATAGCAAGCATAACACCTCAAAACTTGGAGGGACTAACAGATGAGATGAAAGTAGTTGCATNAGTTTAAATCTACTCCTCTCCAATTTAAAGCCATTGCCCCTTGTCCATTTGCACACAGGTATAATAAATCATTTGTTTAACAACAGACAAAGCTCTCCACTTTTCAGGTACTCAGCCTGGGGTACTTGTTCAATATCTCTCTCTCTGCTCTTAGTCACCTGTCAAGAATCTTTCTGTTCTTGGCCCGTATCACTGTTGTGTGTGTATTTTGTTCTGCAGTTTCCTGCAATCCACCTGATTGTTTTTCCAGCCTGAGAGGTTTATGTACATTGGGTTTTTTCTTGCCAAAAATTCTCCTCATTTTAATTTTCAGTATAATTTCCCATTTAATTTCCAGTGGATCTTAGTGGCTGCACACTAGCTAAAGCACACTGAAATCTCTCCTTGCTGCTGGACACTGGCACTGTCTTAGCTGCTTGGATGGCTGTGCATGAGCACAGGTTGGTTTGTGAGTGCCCCAGAATGCCATGACATGGCAGTGCTGCCTTTTGTCTCTGCAGAAGGCAGAACAGGGGTTCCTTTTGTCGATGCCAACATGCGCGAGCTGGCTGCCACAGGCTTCATGGCTAACAGAGGCCGCCAGAACGTCGCCAGCTTTCTGACCAAGGACCTGGCTCTGGACTGGAGGATGGGGGCAGAGTGGTTTGAGTACCTGCTGGTAAGACTAAACCTTTTGTGTATCTGGAATTGTTTGTGCTCCCTGTCCTGACTGACAGACAGGAGGACAGCTCTGCCTCATAAGGAAGGATACAGAAGATAATCAGTAATTTTCAGGCTGATTTAAGTGCATGTATATACTACTTGCATGGCATGTGCTTCCCAAAGCTCACCTAAGAAAAGAGAGTTTTGCCACAGTGAAGCTGCCATCAACCAAGATGTAGCTAGGAAGTTTGCAATGATAGTTTTCACCTTCCACATTGGGTTTTAGCCAGAGAACTGTCACACTTGAGCAAACTTTCAAACATCAGTTATATTAACAATGCTCTGATTTGCTCACCCCAGAGGCTGGGGAGGAGGACAGCCCAGAAATAAAACATCAAAAGAGCTGTGTTCTGGCACTGCAGCCAGCAATAGCACAGCATCTTTGCGTTGATCACTGTGGACAGAGAAGCCATCCAGTCAAGAACAGGCAAGTATGGACTGGATTGGCTTCCAGAGAGCTCCACCCTGGCTGGAGGCATCCTTCTTTATTCTAGTGAGTAACAGGTCTCCCTGCCAACTGGAGCACAGGTTCATTTCTGATATGCCAATCAGCAGCCATGCAAGCTCAGTTAAATAGCTGGGTTGCTTCTCTCTCCTCAGTCCCCAAGCTTCCTCAAAGGAAGTTCTGAACAGGTTGGCAGTCCCTAGTTCAGCTCTGTGCTTGGTTGCCATTGTCTCTGGTGATACTGATAGACTGTCAGCAGCACCATGCTGAGTGAGGAAACTCTTCTCACTTGCCCCTCACAAGGGAGAGCACTGCATATTCCATTGCTGATATTTCTAGCAAAGGCCCAGCAAGTGTTTGCCTTTGCCTGTGAAGAAGAGAGTGTTTGCCCTCCACACCAGATCAGCAGGGAGGCTAAGGCAAGCTCTCTGCAACCTGCTGAAGCCAGGGGAGAGGCCAGAGACCTCTGGTGTCCTGAACAGAGAATCTCTCAGCTATGATTTCATTCAGTGTCAGACCCCAAGAAAAGGGAAAGAAACAAACAGAAGAGAATGCCAGGAAGGGGCAAGGCTGAGGGGGAAATGAGCCTGCCTCCTCCAGTCCCCCTTGGATTTGCCCTCACCTCCCACATGTATTTTCCTGCATGCTAATCGCACAATTGGCCTCTGATGGCATCTTTCTTCACCTCCTTATCTCATCAGCTGGAGGAAGTGCTTTTGGAAGGGGAAGCCTGGGGCACAGAGAGCATAACTGGCATTGATCGCCCTGACCCCAGCTCTCAGCTGGCTTTGGAGAGAAAGAAGAAGGGACCTTGGCAGAGCCCATTCCCCTGTGCCTTCTGCCATATAGGTGCATTGAGCTCAGCAATTGAAGAGGTGGCTGAGATTTTGGAAACATCACTGTGTGGGCTTGCTGTTGCTGCAGCTGTAGGAAAGGGAGAGGAGAACAGCACCGAACCTGCTTAGTAACATGTCTTTGCAAACTCTGCTGCAGCTGCCAGTGCTGTGCTTTCACAGTGTGGACACCCCTCCTAGAACAGAGATCCCACACCCTGCTTGCTATTCCTGCCACTCCCCCCCTCATCTAGGCTTGTCAAAGCTGATCCCAGCTGCACAAAACAGCCATGCAGCATGGTCCTCTTCTGACCAAATGGAGAGCTCTGACCACCCCAGTGTGACAACACTGAATCCCATGCAAGGAATTCTCCCCTTAAGATACAGGGTGGATGAGGGGAGAAGAGCCACCAAGGGCTGACCCAGCTCTTTTTACTGTTTTCTTCCTGTGCTCCCCAGGTGGATTACGATGTTTGTAGCAATTACGGGAACTGGTTATACAGTGCTGGCATTGGCAGCGACCCACGGGACAACAGGAAGTTCAGCATGATTAAACAGGGCCTGGATTATGATGGCAATGTAAGTCTGGGTTGGGTGTTTTACAATGAAGGGCACAGCAAAGCACTTGTGATACTTTCAGGGAACTGAAGAGATCAATCTGCCATGTGGCTACTGCTGCAGAAACCGTTCTGTGATCTGTGTGCCAACAGTCAGACAGGTTCCTCATTGTTGTACAGGAAGATCAGATGTTTACAATCTCCTGCTGTCCCTGAAGAGGCTGATGTACAGCCTCCCTGCCCTGCTGCTGATCTGTGGTGTTTCATTACCATGTCTTCTGGGTATCAGGCATGTCTCATCCATATCTCATACAGCCATTTCCTTGAGCACAGAGCAGCTTCCTGGAGAACTCGGAAGTGGCAAGAGAGAGGGAGCTGTTCACAAAGCACCTCAGGAGGTCCTGGAGAGTAGATTAAACCTCTGACTGTGCTCTGTAAGTGGCAGGAGCAGATAAATCGCCCATTCCATGTGCTTAGCCTGTGTTCTCATTCTGAATTACCTGTTTCCAACATATTCCTGAGCTTCATGGCGAGCTGCCCTGTGGCCTTCCAGCACTGGCACAACTTTGCAAGGAATCAAATCAGTCCTAGTAGGGGACATAGCAGTAGAGTTCATGGGAGATTCAGGGGCAGGGGTTGTTCATCTTGCCAAACACAGAGGTGGGTGTGCAGCTGAGCTAGTCACTTCAGTTTCCTTCAGTCACTGGAAAGAAAAAAAGACTTCCTGTGAGTGACTTCATCTCACTGTGTCCTAAATAGGGCAGGTGAACTGTACCAAAAAAAGCACCTCTATCTCCCTCCTCTACCTGCAGAGTGAGCCTAGGAAAAGAGCTCCAGCATCCAGGTCTCTTTTTAGGCACTAATTCAGGGTAGAGGGTTTAGCAGGAGAGGCTAGGACTGGACACTGGTAACTGATGCTGTAGTACACCAGCTACTTTCCTTTATGTTTGTCAAGGGTCAGGGCTGAGCTGGGCACTAAATAAGTGAAAGATGCTCTCTATGAACCCCTCTGCCTTCCCACCTAAAGGGGAAGAGAAAGGGAGTAAGGGAGAGACAGTTATGGATTGGAAAAGAATATTGAAACAGTTTTAATGAAAATTAAGAACAATAAGATGAAATCACTACGGATATATACAAACCAATATCAAACCCAACCTCCTGATGGAAATTACATCACTGTCACTACGGATGCTGTGGCAGCACTGGGGAAGTTCCAGACTGGACTCTGTGGCAGATGGGAACTGGAATCAGGAGCTGGATTCTGAAACTGGATTCAGAGACACATAGATTGGCATTGAAGGCAGAACAGAGTCCTCCTCAGACACTGGCCATTGAAGAAGAGGCCAGCTTTATATTGAATGTGATGTATATGGAATGGAATCCCTTGTTGGTCAGTTTAGGGTCACCTGTCCTGTCCCCTCCTCCCCACAGATGCTACCTCTTACTTACTGCACCCCAACATGGTACATGAGATTTAGCAGTGACCTTGCTCTGCACACCAGTCCTTGGTAGTATCTGTAAACATTGTTTCCACTTCTAGCAGAAACTGTCTGCGAAAACCTGCCTTTAACTTCAGACAGTGTAGTCACACTGAGAAAAGACTTAGCTGAAAAGTAAAATCACCGAACAGAATTAGTTCTGTTCTAACTCAAACCAGGACAATGTTAAGAAAGACCCTTGCTGGGAATCACTTAGAGATTGTTACTGAGATCCTGCCCTGTTGGTTCTGTTTGCAGGGGGATTATGTCCGGCTGTGGATCCCAGAACTACAGGGCATAAAGGGAGCAGATATCCACACCCCTTGGGCACTGAGCAGTGCTACTCTCTCCCAGGCAGGAGTAACTCTAGGTGAGACCTACCCACAGCCAGTTGTGACAGCCCCAGAATGGAGCAAACACATCAACCAGAGGCCTGTGAGTACTGGGAAGATTCAGATGGGGTTGGGAGGCTTCAGGCAGCTACTTTGCATCTGCAGGAGTGGCTGTGAATTCTGCTCTTCCTTCTCAGGTGTAAAGCAAAGAAAGTGCTCTAGTGCAAAGTCATATTAACTCATAGCAGAGGGTGGTCCAGCTCTGCACAGGGACTGTGCAGCCATGGTTACTGAGCTGTGTCTGTCCTAGGAAACTAAAGAGGTCTGAGGCACAAGCCCAAGTACTGACCTCCTGTCATTCAGACATCATTATTGTTAGTGTAGGCCCCAGCTTCATTGCCCTTCTTTGGATGCACTTCAGCACCTCAATGTCCTTGTAGTGAGGGCCCCAAAACTGAACCCAGTATTCAAGGTGTGGCCTAGAAGAACCTCTCCCCTCAAACCCCCCAAACTGAGTATCAAAATACCATTGAAACTACAAGCTCACACCTTAGTAGAAACCCTCATTTCCCAAGTCCAAGCCCAGGGCTGTACATTTCAAGCCTCCTCTGCTTTTTAGTGAACTTGGGGTTAGAAGTGCTATGTTTTTCTGCATGTTAAGGCTGCTTTGTGCTCAGATTCACTCCACAGCGTCAGTAAGTATCTCACTGTTCATCTTTCCTTGGCAGCAGGGAAGAAGTTCCCATCCCAGGGGCAGGAGAGGACCCGCACACACGCCAGTACAGCACAAGGACAGAGGGATAGATTTTTACTTTTCTCACAAGAAAGATGTGTGACGAAGGCTGCCAAGGTGTGTGCTGGAGAAGTGCTCAGTGGAGCTTAATCTCCTTGGACTAAGCCAATGATAGAAGTCTAGCCACAAGAAGTAACCTGTTTGGTGTTTCCAGGGACATGAGCTGGATGTGGGTATCTGGAGGTTGTGTATTAGCTGATTGTGGTGATGGGATCCTGTGCTGCAGCTGGTGCTGTGAGCTCTTGGGTAGTCAGCAGTGGCTGCTGAGGGTCTGACTCCCATGGGCAACTCCATAAAGTCCTTTGGTTAACACAGGCTAACTAATATTAATCAACAAAACCTGCATGGCCTTTCTGTTTGCAGGAGGTGTGGCTGCTTTCCCAGTGCTTCCTGCATTGCACTGGTGCTTACAGCTCTTACAGCTGAACATCTCCCTCTCTTTACAAACTGGAGCAGATGGTTTATGTGGCAAGTGTTCAGTCAGAACACTTTCTAGTGCTAATATTTCATGGTTTAAGGCTTTAAAACTATTGATCATTGTGCAATTAAAAGTTTTGTTACTGGAATATTTTATTGTCCTCATTTCCAGAAATCCATAGACAGAGTGAGACTTCAGAGGATGTTCTGTTACTGTGCCTCGTGCAGCACTTTGGAGAAGCAGTAAGTTCCTCTTGAGAACTGCCCAGCAGCATCCCAGGTAGCAGCAGCTTCTGGTAGCAGCCTGGTCATTGGAAGCTGTTCGGTTCATAGCTGAGAACCATGTGTAGTACTCAGCACCCAAAACCAGTCTGAAATGGTTCCCTGGCCATATCAAGCATTGTGGGTTTATGCAGAATGTTGTACTCGCTGGGAGAGTTTGGGGATTTGGAGTTAGCCATATTCGTGCTCTCATGGAGCATGTCATGCAATGGGCAGCTCAGGTTTGAAGTCCCAAAAGCAGCCTTCTCAGTACATGTGTTATAGTCAAAGAGACTGAAATCAAGTGTTATGATTTTATTGAGAAGGCAAATTAGCAAGGCAGCATGCTGGGCGAACAGAAGTTTGCAAATTGCTGTCACTACCTCCTTTATACTATTCGTGGTTTCGTTTCTTCTTCTGTGTTCCCACAGTTCCGATTCCTCTTCTCTACTCTCCTCCGTATTCCCGCGGTCTTGCTGAGCAGTAGCATTTTCAAAGTATAACATTCTACCAAAAGTTACAACACTAGCTTCCTAACAAAGCGAATCTCAGTGAAGCAACCTTGAAACATGACTATCAATAGAGTACCAATCTTGAAACTACAACAGGCTATTCTCTTAACAATCAAAACAAGTCTTTTGCTTAACAAAGCAAGCTTTTAAGCAATTACAGTAAGCTTTCCCTTCCACAAACCATGCATAACAGGCTATTGTCTTATTTTATCGGCTTAGCAGATAGAGAGGTTTTACGGAAGGCAGATAGGGAGGTTCTACAGAGGTTCTACAAAAGTAAGTCTATAGCAATACAGAAATAAGTCTATAGGAATATTTTACAACTTATTTGTTTGATGAGCAAATTGCATATAGTTCACCTATCACACATGGGACATGGCTCTGGATTTATTTCCACCAGGAATTCATTTGGGCAACTTTCTTAAAGAGAGTGGACTGAGGAAAAGATTGACATAGAACACAAAAGCAAGTTCTGCCAAAAGGAGACAAACCAAGTGATTCTGAACACACCCCCCTGTTGGGACGATTTTACTAATCCCATCGTTTCTGGTGTTAGGAGCTGGGCAGGAATATAGCCACGATGGAGTGATTTTGGGGAGGAATAGAGGAAAACAGCTCCAGGGAGATCACTGTTCTGTCGACTCACACCACGGCCCCGCGTGTACCTGTCCGGGGCTGCCTCACGGCTCCGTTCGGGACGGAGCAGAGCCGAGGGACAGGTCGGTAAACAGCGCTGTTCACCGCCCCTGGACATATGCGAGACCCAAGCCCGGCAGCGGGACAAGCATGGGCCCCGTGTCCCAGCTGCTCGCTGCCCCGCAGTCCGCGCGTGGAGGAGATATACCCTGAAGGCAGAACCGGCAGAGAGCCGAGAGAGACGCAGAGGCGAGAGAGAGCGCGGGGGAGGCGGTGGCGGAGGGCGGCGGGGCGGGGCGATGCGATGCGGGAAGCGAAAGAGCCGCGGGGCCGCCACGGGAAGGAAGTTGCGAGAGCGGCGCAGCCATGGCCACGGAGCCGGTGCGCTCCGATCCCGGCCCCGGCTCTGTCGCCGCCGCACTGTCGCCGCCTGACCTCCACGCCGTGCCCATGGTAGCGCTGAACTACGGTGTGCGGCGCCGGCTCGGCCTCTACCTGAACCCGCGGGCGGCGGCGGCCGCCGACTGGACGGCGCTGGCGGAGGAGCTGGGCTGCGACTACCTGGAGATCCGGCGGCTAGAGGCGCTCCCCGACCCCACCGCCGCCTTGCTGGAGGACTGGCAGTGGCGCTGCCCTGGCGGGGCCACCGTCGGCCACCTCCTCGACGTCCTGCGCCGCCTGCGCCGCCACGACGTCCTCCTTGACCTGGCCGAGAGCGTGGGTGAGGCGCGGCGGCACCCCAAAGCATTCCCGGCAGGCTCTCACCCTCAGGGCGGCCCCGGCCCCGGTCCTGGAGGCGGGGAGCCCGCTGCGCCTGGCGTGAGGGGCAGCGAGGGGCCGGAGCGGTGTGCCGCGGCAGCTTGGATGTCCTTAGGCCGCGCTCGAAGGGTAGCGGGGGAGAGCCGTCCTTTCCCCTTGGGGCTGATACGGGCCGGGCGGGAGGGGCCGGGGCTTTGGCCGCAGTTCGGGGTTCTCCGGGGACTCCGCGTGCAGCTCTTGCCACCCTCTGGGACAGCAGGACCTTGCTAAGCTCGGTGCTTCCTTGGTGCTTGGAAGGAAGGGGATGCAGTTTGTGTTGGTCTGTGCTGCGCCGTCCCGGGCAGGTGATGTTAAGAAAAAATCCCATGCAAGCTGGAAAGCCTTTCCCAGGCTGTGGAGTGGCCTCCTCGGTGTTTTCATAGAAGCCTCACATAGCTTCCAGGAGAGAAAAGAGAAGTGCAGTGTATCTCTGCTAACCATAAGCCCTGCAAAGCCATCTGGAGCCCTGTCTCATCCCAGACTTTCAGTAATGAAAGTGTCTGCACATCAAAAGATGCTTTGGGCCAGGTCAGCCAAGAGACGGCTAGCACCCACATGGGACAGTGAAAATTATGATGTCTGGCTCTAGTGTGATGGGAAGATACTTGCAGAGAGAGGTGGGAGATGTGTGGAACTGCATAATGGAAGGGAAAAAAAATTATTTGCAAACTGGAAAAAAAAAAAAAGAGATGAGAGGTGTGAAGGTCCTAGTGCTGTTTTGATAGCTTGTTCTGTACAGACTCTGCATTTTTCACAATCACGGAAGTTCAGAGAGCAGCCAGCTGTCATCAGAAGGGGAAATTCATTGCCAAAGGATTTTCAAAACCAGATACTCCATTGAAGTCCTGTGTTATATATTATAGCTTACTGGGCTAGTGAAGAAAAAATAAATCTCATTTCCTGTTACTGAAAATGTAGAAATTCATCTACATAGAGAGCCTGACCAAGGAGCGGCAGAGGACTTCTCCATACTACTGTGCTTCTTCCTACTTAAGAACACAATCTGAAGACTCAGTTTTGGGAAAGACAAAAAAACAATCAGTGTGCTTCGTGATGCACCGATCAGAGATCCATAGCAAATAGCAGGAGCTGTGTGAGGGAGCTGGGGTTCACAAACACATTGGGCATCCCTGAGGCTGCTGCTGGCCCTGAATTGAGGAGCTGGCCCACTGGAAGGGAATGAGCCTGAACAAACAACAGCAGAATGAGGGGGAGGAACTTGAGCTTCAGGAAGGTCACAAGTTTAGCTTGGTGGTAGGTCATGCTGATAAGAGGAAATGGATACATTCTTGGAAGAAAAATCCACTGAGGTCTATTTAACAGAAAAATACTGCCTCTGGCTCTGGAAATTCCTTAACTGCAAATTGTCCAAAAGATAGATTAAAAAATAGATTGTAGGTTATAGCCAAAGGATGGATTATTTTAGGACAATATCACTGTATGCTTATTTTATTCATATGTTGTCCCCTAGGGATCTGTTTTTGGCCACTGCTGGAGGTAGGATGCTAGGGTGGATGGACCCTCAGCCTGTCTCAGCATGGCTGTTCCTCGTTTTTACCATTTCTGGCTGAGGATTGCAGCTCAGGCATGTGTCCTGTTGCTAGCACCCCAAGCTCTTGGAGAAGTTAGAGATATTTACACTCTTAATAGGAAAGGAAATGACTGGTTGCGTGCATGGTGTTTCCTGATGAGAAGGGCATCTTTGTGTATGCCATTAGGGCTCCTGCAGTGGGATTCAGCTCAGAACCAGAAAACATCACTTTTGAGGTTTCTGTGGTCTGTGCTTTCATCATAGGAGGTGCAGATGTGGGGCACAATTCAACTGCCAACATGAAGACTTCTCAAGTCACTTGAGAGATGTCAGGGTATCTCACACAGCCTCTACCTCCTGATGGACACAGGTCATTTGTAGGTGCAGTGTTGTACCTGCTAGCCCATAACAGATGTCTCAGACACTTGAATGACACCTGCTGCCCTTGCAAATGAGCCAAGCCCCTTCCTTTTGTAACTTTTGTTAATCTCCGTTTACTTTCAAGTTCTTCTGTAATTGTGTATTGCAGAGTGGCAGAGACTGCAGGGTTTCTTGTTACTTCTCCAAAGACTTAACATTTAGATTTACCCTTCATATTTAAACAAAATTTGTTTGTAATTGATCTGTGTCCATCACTGCCCTGTCTGGGAAGTTGACAGCAGTGAACCTGACAGACTTGCTTGTCCTGCAGTTATCCCAGAGGGGAGCTGCATACCCACTGGGATGAGATAAAGAGGATCTCCACAATATAAAGCCTGCTAGAAGTTTACATGGCCCTCTTGTATGTGCTGAGTGTGTGCGCTCATAATCACCTACAGGTCTGTCTGAGGAAGGCCAGTGGTGTGAATCAGCTAGTGTGTGTCTACATTTATTAGTAAATGATAATGTGAAAGCTTCTAATTGAGAATCCTCCTCCCAATTATTTGGTTATTTTAAATACTCCAAAATGCATAACAGACAGACAGTAGAATTGAGGCCTATTATGCACATGATACGTGCCATACTGTTCAAAGTGCACTGGAATATACTAGAACTAAGGATGATAGAGGAGAATGGCTTAGAAAAAAGAAAGTACTCCTTCACACAGCAAGAGTGAGCTTCTGGAATTAATTGCTAGAGGAGGTGGTGGAGGCAGCATCAAGAGGTTCAAAAAGTGGTGAGAGAAATTCTAGGTACCACAAAAGCCAGACATGGGATTCCCTGAAATAGCTATTCCTGTTTGAAGGAACTCCAGCAGTGTAAAACCATTGTCACAGGAGCCTCTTGCACTGACTGTGTGTTTTTGCAGAGGAGGACTGTAAGAAGTACTTACAGAGGAAGCAGGAGCAGGCCAACCAGCCACTTCAAGTGCCAGCAGTAGACAGCAGCGTGCCAAAGACATCAGAACTGACAGGCATCACCACCAGGGATGATCCGTATGGTAAGCACCCATGAGGATACTGCTGCCTGCTACCTCATGTTGGAACTGCCTTCAGCTGTAGCAGATCCCTATGAGAAGTGCAGAAAACCTGTTTGCTTTCATTACTCCCTGTAACTTTCCATAGCCAAGGCCAGAAGTCTTTAGCTGGGGGACATCAGGCATTTTCATTTTTATTATTTCCCAGGGCAGAGGGGAAGAGCAACCCTGGAGAATGCCATAGCAAGAAAGGGGCTGGCACAGAGCCCACTGGATGCACATGGGAGGAGACTTCCTAGAAATGTGTCCCTTAGCACAGCCTGGCACAGACCAACGACTGCTGAGAGCACAGGGGGTTGGAGTCAAGGGGGAAGGATGTCAGAGCTGATTGCCTTGGCTATGCTGCAGATTTAATCACCTTGAATGAAAAGGAAGTAGAGTTTGAAGTGGGGGGAGAGAAGAAACACAGTGGGGGTGTGTGCTTGCAGGGCTGTGTGTGCAGCTGTAGGCTGAGGAAGCAAGTGGTCTGTAAAGTTCTGTGACAGACTGAGGAGCAGCTGAGACTGGATGGAGATGTGTCAGCTCACCTCTTCAGATGCTCCCCCTGGCTAGTCTGACTACAGCAACAACCCCATGAACACTTAAGGCTTGGGGAAGAGTGTCTGGAAAGCAAGCTGGCAGAAAGGAAGGATCTGGGCTGATGGGTAGCTGGGCTGGTAAATGTTAAATTATCCTTGCAAGTTTCACCAGAACTTGTCTACCAAAGCTCCTGATTCTGAGTCAAAGTCTGTGGGAGCTAGTGAAGTTCATTACAGGAGTTGATTTCGTTTCTAGTAGAAGATGACAGCTAAACTGTTAATGGTTTCAGGGAGTGGAACAGAGATGTTTGATGCCTTCATCTGTCTACCAAAGCTCCTGATTCTGAGTCAAAGTCTGTGGGAGCTAGTGAAGTTCATTACAGGAGTTGATTTCGTTTCTAGTAGAAGATGACAGCTAAACTGTTAATGGTTTCAGGGAGTGGAACAGAGATGTTTGATGCCTTCATCTGTTACTGTCAGAAAGACCTCGAGTTTGTCCAGGAGATGATCAGGGAGTTGGAACAAACAGAGTTCAAACTGAAGCTCTGTGTGTTTGATCGGGATGTCTTGCCAGGCACGTGTGTGTGGTCCATCAGCGGAGAGCTTATCGAAAGGAGGTAAGTGAGCTGTGGCTCTTAGGGACAGCTGAGGGTAATGGAACATTACATTCATTTTTCCATCATGTCTGTAGTGTGGTGCTAGTGAAGCAGTACAAATCCACAAGGATGTATTTATGGGGTTTGTTCTATGCTTTTGGCTCAAGCAGGAAGACTTTAAGCATTCCCAAATGTGTCACTTCAGTGTGTTCACAAGGAAGATGTCACTATAGTGATGCTGCTTGCATTGGATCCCTTTTCTTTGTCTGGGATGTCCTGCAGTCACATCCTTGGAGATGATCTGGAAATGAATACAGCTCCAGGCTGAGTTAGCTCCATCCCACAGTGTGGAGTTTGAGGGGACAACACTGGTGTTGGCTCTGGCACTGACTTCAGGGATCCGTCAGACCTATGTGGGGCTTGAGCATGATGGGAGATGTGGGACAGAAAAGCAACCCCCTAGATAGGGAGTGAAAAATCCCAAGGCAGACATTAGGCTTTTAAACATCAGCCTTTCAGAAGGAGGTAGCTTGGCACTAACAGAGACCCTTGTAAGGCCTTGCTATCCTGGCTGATGTATAGCATAGCCTTCTGTAAAGAGCTTAATATGTAGTTCACAGCCAGGCATCACAAATGAATGTAAGCAACAAATTGGAGTATAAAGTTCAAATTTCTGAAACCAGGTGAATTCAGAGCAATTGGAGTACGATAAAGGTTGTCCACTTCATTCTAAAGCTAAAAAGTACTGGTTATGCTCAGTCAATAGAGGCAGCATGTAAGCAGGTGTTAAGATGGCATTGTTTGTAATATTTAGACATAGGATCAAATAAAGAACGCATTGATTTCACTATTTCCTCCTTTTTTGGTATGTGATTGTGTATCTACAATACGATTTCTGCCTGTGACATAGCTATCTGTCTGTCAGTAGCCCTTGTTCTGTAGTTAATTCCTGCTGGAACCTGCTGGCAGGTTCATTTCCTCACCAGAGGAGTTCAGAGGAATACATACTTACTTCTCCAGTGAGAAGGAGAAGCATCTTTGCTGACATTTTTTCTCGCCTGACTGCTTCATCTCCAGGTGTCGGAGGATGGTGGTTGTCATTTCAGATGATTACCTGGAAAGCGATGAATGTGATTTTCAGACCAAATTTGCTCTTAGTCTTTCCCCAGGTAAGATCTCATCAATTACCCTATGTAAAATTGCATATCAACACCATCATTTTTATTACAGTAACATCTCCAGCTGAGATCAGGGCTGTCCTATTGGGCACTGCACAAATGCAGAATTGAGGGGTAGTCACAGGTGTGTTTCAGTGGATTACATAAATACAGGTGAGAAAGGAGAAAACAAATAACAGTTCCAGAACTGCTGACTCAAGTTTCAGATCTGAGTTCTCACCTACATTTCATGTGTGTGAAAGTCCACCCAGCATGGGGCTTGCCCTAGGTGTCATGTCCTTCACTGCGCAAACACAGATTGATTGCTGTTAGCAGCAGCCATTCAAACTAACAGTGGCTTTAGCATTCTGTGGTGCAGGCAGGGGATGGACTTGGTTCCTTACCCTGCTGCTGACCTCCTGCATGCCTGCGAGCAAGAAGCTGAGCAGTCTGTGCATCAGTGCTCCAGCTGTCAAGTGGACTAACCCTGCCTGCTGCAGAGATGTTATGGCTGCATGTCAGGCTTGGGAAGTGCTTCAAGATCCATGAGGGAAATACCCTATCAAAGAGAAAAGTGTCATAAATTCAGAGGGTAAGGAAATGCTGGGAATAGGGTAGCAGGTAATGAACATGCAGCTTTTTGCAGAGATTCTTGGCTATTGTGGATAGGTAAACAGAATATGGAATGAATGTTCAGCTTGGATTGGAAAAGTCTGTTAAATATTTTGTTCTGAATTGAAAAACATTAATATACTTCTGTCAAGTCTGCTCAGATTGCTTTTCTCTAACCACTAGTTATTCTGCACTTGTGTAGAGTAAATGGAAGTAAATGCAGCACAGCCTAATAGTATGGAGGATATGTAATATCAGTAGGAGTGTTTGCATATAAAGTCTCTTTTTCTAAATGAGGTATCTGACATGTTATTATAAATGACATGCCAGAGCTTAAACTGGAAGTCAGTGGCAGTGTTAGGAATTCTCTGCATCTTCCTTGACACAATAATTCCGTATGATGGCTATTAATCCATTGAACACTCCATTAAATACCCCAGCATGCTGCATCAGCCACCAACCATCAAGAGTTGTAGCAAAGTTCTTTTAGTTCTTCAATATTTTTTTGTTGGCAACATAACCTTTCATGAGAGCAATGGGAAAAGAAATGTCTATCTGTAGGTAATGACCTGAGCTCAACCAGTAAAAACATGTATGTAAGTACAGGCTTACAGAAGTCAAAGGTGCTTGTTTGTGTGGGGTGACTAACGTGCAGAAGGGTTTGGTGGCAAGTTCTGGGAGCTCCACAGATTACTTCAGCATCTGCTGAAGTTATGAAATCTTGGTTATTTGCCTCATCCAGGTCTCATCATCATCACTTCAGCTTTTTAGCTGATTTACCAGTTCAGCTGGTAGTGGCTGTCCCTACAGAGGGACAAGGGAAGAGGTTCCCCTTTAGAAGAGCTGCTTCTTCAAGCAGTAGCAATCACAGGGAGAGTTGTCTCATCTTGTGCATGCCTCAGAAAATGCAGTTAATGTTAGCAGAGCAATTCCTTGCAGTCCCTTGTTGGGCAACATCTGCAGCCTATTTGGGTAAATCAGGGTAGGAGGAGAAAGAACAGGGGACAACTCAGCAAAGTTGACCTTCTAGAAGCAGCTTAGTCTCTGAATTTTCTCTTCGTACACACCTGGAAGTAGTCAGGACTGTATGTGCCTGTTTGTGTTCCACAAGAAGCTATGTTCTGTTCTTTTATGTCTACAGTTCATTAGGTCTTTATCACTCCCATCAATGCAAGCTGCCTTGTGCATACAAGATGGGGTCCTGCCACTTACTTGAGTGAAGCATTCTTAGTAGAGGACTTGGGATTCAGAAAGTGGCTTTCCAGAGTCAGGGCTGGTTGCATTATAATGACACAAGATCAGGAGCAGACTTGGGTATTGTGCTGTGTGTGCTGCTGAGCAGAGAGAATGGGTCCAGGCTGTGCCTGTGGCTCTGTGTAATGGCCTGGCCTGTCTTTCAGGTGCTCGTCTCAAGCGGCTGATTCCAGTCAAGTGCAAAACCATGAAGAATGAGTTCCCAAGTATCTTACGGTTCATTACCATCTGTGATTACACCAATCCTTGCACCAAAAAGTGGTTCTGGACAAGACTGGCAAAATCCCTGCTGCTGCCGTGATGCAAAGTGGTGAGAGCTGGGTGCTCTTACTGCCATCTGACCTGGCTGTGCCTTCAAACCGTGGTGTCCTTCACACAGGGTCTGCTACCACTTCAGAGCCTGGAACCTTGCAATCCGTGCTTGGAGCTTGCGACCAGGAGCAAAGAATTGTCTCTAGCACTTTTGTATAACTTGGAAGGGGAAATAAACCAACTATGGGGGTGTTCCTGTGAAGTCAGTGAGCATCAGCATTTTGTGTAGTAAGTCCTTTCACTGAAAATATATATTTAAAGACAGTGTTAAATACAAGAAGGCTCAATTGTAAGCATTTATTAAGACCACAGGGCCTCACACTGCAGGCTTCCCGAAATATTCCTCATTGTTTTAGAAACTGTTTCATGGCTATAGAAACATCTAAAGTTGGTGGGTTTTTTGAATCCTAGTGAAATCCCATGTCTGCCAGGTGATCTGCAGAAATTGAGGTTTCAGACTGTTTCCTGCTTTGTGAACAGCCAGTTCACAAAGGAGAATGACTGATTTTGGTAGCTCTGTCAGGGGGCCCAGCCTGCCCTGTCAGGGATGATGTCCCCTGTCCTGCACTGCAGTCCCACTGTTGGGCAGCACAGGGAAATGCTCTCCCTGGCCCATGCTTGTTCTGAGGGTAGACAGTCTCCTTTGTTCCTTGTTTTGAGAGAAGCAGAAGCATACTTTAATTGTTAAAGCACTTGAAAGGAATAACTGGTTCTCCCGTTATTCTCAGCAATATCTGCAAAATTAGAGCAGTTACCCATTTAATTATAACTTAACATAGAATTACTGAGCTTGATTTATTTTCTAGAGATATTTTCCTCTAGTTATATCACAATATTCTTGTTTGGTGTTCATTTACAGGGTGAACCCCTTGTTGCTTGTATTTTCTGAGGCAGTCCCTCAGATTTGCTGTAAGTGGGGGTTTTTTGCTCATTGAAAGCCAGAAATGTAAGGAAAAACCCATTCTACCATATTGGTCCTGTCTGTCTCTGTTCAGGTCATATTTGATTAAGTGACCTTGTACCAGAATTTTATATTCCCAGATCTTGTTAATTTTTTACAATAGAACATTCCTTTAGTAGCAATTCAGTCTTAAAATACCTATTTTCAGTGAAAGTTGTTACCACACAAAGCACAGGCTGCTGTGGCTCATTGACTGCACTAGGAGCAGAGCTGTGTGTCTGAGTGGGTCCAAATCTTAACTTGTGTCCCCTTTAAGAGTCTTCTGAAACTTAGGGATGACTCAAAGGCGCAGGGATAAATATTGACTAAAGAGTTTATTAAATTGTCAGTTGGGCTGTTTAAAATGTAAAGGCTAATGTTACCTTAATAGGAAAGAGCATATTGTAATTAACAATCACCATCATTCCTGTATTTCTGTGACTAAGGCTAGGAGCAACATTGCTATGATCTGCTTGTTAGAGTTAGCCTGGAGCCCTGCAGAGAGACTACTGGATCTCACCAGTTTCAGTGCTCAGGGCTGAGGGGCAAGAGTTCTGCCCAAAGTAGTGTTTTACAGTAACCCATTGGTGATTAAACAGATTTACAGTAAATATTTACTTTCTGAATTGGGAAGAGAAGAATCTTGCTTGTGTATCTGCAGTTGCTTGTGCTCTGCCACTTGGTTTATTACTTTAGCCACTGACTCATGCTGATTTTACGGCTTAATGTGTTACTGGTTTACATTTTTAAGGTTGCAGCTGGATTTTATTTGTTGTTTTTTTTTCCTGTAGGATTTGTTTTAAAGCATTCCCAGGGCTGAGGTGCAGACAGAAAACGTGTGCTCCTGCTTTTTCCCCTGACTCACCCTGTCAGTGAACAGTCCCTTAGCAGGGGCTGTGGCAGAGTCCTGTCCACATGCTGCTGCTGCTTCCTCCTGGCCAACAGCAGCCAGCCCTTGACCTGAACCTGATGAAGCTTGTTCACCTTAGTGTTAGGGACTGTATCTGGACAGGCCCACGAGCTGAGTGCTTTTCAGTCCCTCCTACAAACAAAACTGCTGTCATCATGCCAAAGTGATGTGTACACCTCTCTCTCTTGCCAGAACAAGTGAGAAGTCTGTGGGCATAGGAGTAGAAAAGCTTATCTGATGATGAGTTTCTAAATAGTTCTATCACCCTTAGGCCTCTCCTGCAGAAGCAGGCAGGTGCTTGCCTTGGGCGTTCTGCATAATGGCTAAATGTTAATTACAGATGAGTTTCTGGAGGCCACTGGATCCCCAGGCACTCCTGGGGCTCAGTGAATTCTCCTACCCTGGAGAGTCTATAAACATTAATAATGGGTCATTACTCACAGGACCAAACGAGATTCCTCTCTTTTTGAGAGCTGCAAGGACTCTGGACACTAATGAGGGGGAGCAGAGGCAAAAGAAGCTGCGCTGCAGTCGCTAGAGGGAGGCAGTGTCCTGCACTGGGAGCCTGCGAGGGCTCTTGGAGCTGCCCGGGCTGGAGCCGACTGCAGGAATGGGCTAGCTGCGGGATGGCACTCGGCCGGGCTCTGGGATGGGGAAAGGAGCAGTGGGTTTTCTTCCTCTGCCCCTTGCACCTTCTCCTAAGGAGGTGATTGAACCTCGTGCAGTGTCTTCTGCATTAGTCCCAGGAGGTGGTTTGGGACTTGGCATGTTGCAAATGAGGAAAAAATAATAACAGCAAAAATGCTAATGTTTGTAATAGATGATCTGGTGATCACCCAACGGGAAAAGTGCTGCTTCTGGAAGGAAAAGCAGAAACAAGAGCTGAATTTCTAAATCCTCAGTCTTTCAGTAGAGAAATGCAATATTCCAGTTAATGGGGAAAGCTGTCAGTGCTCCAGTGGGATCTCATTCACACCCTGCTCTCAGTGCTCCTCTCTCTGCCTGGCTCATGGCAGGGCAGTGTTACTGTTAGACTATTGCTTTATTGCAAGCAGTTACAATTTGTCTTGTAGGCTACAACAGTTATTTTGGGTTAAAGTGGGGTAACAGCCCTGACACACAACATATATATGCTTTAAATGTGTATCCTTTTCTATGTAAAAACCAGGTTTGTACATTTCTGTCTTGTTCTGGTAGTTTGTTGAAGTGTGACATCTATGAATGACAGCAAATCTAATGATTGCAAGCATGTTTCTGTGGCAGTTGTGGTTCTCCTCCCCTCTTTCACACTCTGTGGAAGGTCAGAATTTTGAACACCTTTATCAAAGGGACTTACAAAATAGTGATTTAATTTTTTTTTCTCCATTCTGTTTCTCTCCCTCGCTGAAATTGTCCTAGTTGAATCTGTTAGTACCAAGTCATTTATTTTTATATAGATAGATATATATTTATATTACTTTCTATCCTGATACAAATCTGTGGAAAAGCATATGTGTGGTAAAGCCATTCTGAAAGTACTCAACAATTCTGTGGTTTTTTTACTCCTCAAGAAACTAAACTTTTGCTACTTGTGAAAACATTTTAAAATGAAGAATTAAAACCCAGCAGGCTGAGTCTCCTTCTTGGGCATTGGAGAATAAATATGAGGTCTCAAAATGAAGTGTTAGTGGGCTTGTATTTTTTTTCATGTTTTCCCTCAACAGCTTCCTCAGAAGAGGTTTTTGACCATGCCTGGAGGAGGGAGTAGAGTTGTGTTGCACCAGCAGGAAAATTATCAAGGAGTTGTGCTTCAGACATGTGTGGTTCCTCTCCAGGTCTCATTTTTTGCTTTGCAGTCTGTGTCTATTGCTGTCTTGAACCTGCTTCAGCCCTGATACCCAACAGGCTGGAGGGGCCAGGGCCAGGACTCCTGCTGCCTGCCCCCCAGCAGGCAGGGATGCTGGGTGCTGCACTCCTGCTCTGCACCCAGAGGCCCAACAGGGGATATATTGTATTGCAGCAATCTGGAGGATTTTGCCAGCTCTATTTCCTTTGGCTCGGAGTCAGCCCAAGCCAGGGAAATAACTTACAAACCCAGCAGCTGTCAGGCCAAGGCCCTGCCACAGGAAAAGATGAAGGATCACTGAAACATGGAAGTGTTGGTTGGAAGGAATTTCTGGAGGTCAAGGACAAGCTGCACTTCTCAACAGGAGGGGCCATACACTGAGCCACTTGCAGGACAATATTCCCTATCAAACATATGAAGTAATGGCTTTGCTATGGCTACTATGAGTGAACATATGGACAGTGATAGGGAAACCATCCCTGAATATATTATTCTAGATAGAAATTGTTGGCAAGAGCTGTCTGCCAGGACAGTCCCATCCCCAGAAGTGCTGGCATCCCGTCACTTTCAGTGCAGCTTTACACTACTTGTCCATTTGCATGTTTTTGAGCAGTTAATGATTTTTGCCTGTATTTGGCAGTAGCTCAGGCTCAGGTGGGGGCAAGGGGCCTGGCTGTCGTAGCTGTTTTCTCTCTGTCATTCCTCTTGTGCCAGAAGAAATATTCCCAATCCTCTATTTCACTTTAATGCAGGAAGGTTGGCACCATTCCCTTGTTCACTGGAGGACAGTGTTTACCTGGTGAATTTCAATAACCGCTGCAGAATGCTCTGAGCTTCAGAGATGGAGGGTGAGAGATGAATTATTGTCCCTTGATGGATCAAATTTTGTTCTTCATCATGCTGACATGAAAAAAAGTTGCCTTACTGTGATGGAGGCTCTGCTTGGTCCAGAGGGCACGTTTATAAGAAGCAAACTAGCATAAGGAAGAAATGGTAATTAAGCATAAAAATGGATGGTGAAAATGTTGTTTGAGCAACCTGGAAACACATTTTACTAAGGCAATAAAAAGAAACAAACCCCACAAGGTTCATGTTGCTGGATCACATGCTAATAAGAGCTTATTAAAGAGCACCTCTGTCAGTCCTGCTGGGGTGTTAGCAGACAACCAGGCATGTGCTGTATACAAGTATTTCTCTAAAGGTAATTTTCTCTAGGTGCTATGTTACAAACCTTTTTGGTTCAGCTGATCCCTGCTAGGATTTTGAGATGACTTTGAACCTGACCCAACTTTTTGATAAGCACTGTCAAGCCCAGCCTAGAACATTCATTTGTTCTGTAGCAAAACCTGCCGTCAGGAGAATGAATATTGTTATATCCACTCTGGAGTTATGCTGCTCTGCAAAGCTTTAATTAATTGAAGGTGTATTTAAGTGTTAAGCTGTTCCAAAGTCTGATTTACAAACAAAGCATTTGCTGTTGCTGTGGCAGAGCCTGGCTCAGTAAGGAGCCTTTCCCTCCTGCCATGTCACTGATCAAGCTGCTCACACAGTGGCAGAGGTGGGGGCTGTTGGTGCCCCCCTGGACAGTGGTTTATTCTGTCCCCCCTGGGTAAGATGGTTTCCACAAAGGCATGTTGCAGTGCACCAGCAGCTGTGGCCTGCTGTCCCATGCTGCATTGGATGCATCCCTTCAGTTCAGAGCATGAACATTTCATCAGCTGTGTGTGGAGCTTCTCCTGTCTGGCTGCTGGCAAGAGGTTTCAATTCCCATTTCCCCAGTTCCTAGGCTTGCTTAAGTTGGATTTTGGTGGGGCTGGACTGGGAGAAGGGAACAAATACTTAACTGTATCTCTTACAAAAGCTTGCTTGGAATTTTTTTCCTCCTTCTGCTTCACGTCTACCTTTTTGCTGCCCTGCAGAGCAGGGACAGCTGAGTGGTGTCTGGGGCTCAGCCTGGGGACAGCATGATTGCTCCATGCTGTGCTTTCAAGCCTCCCCGACCCAGCAAACACAGAGCCCCCCAGGGTGAGGAGGCAGGTGGCAGATGGCTGGAAGCACAGAGGCATTGGAAGGAATGTGCCAGAGTTTCCTCAACAGCCAAGCATTGAGGCTCTCTCCAGACCAGACAGATTTTGTACAGCTCTCAGCCCTGCCACGCATTCATATGGGGAAATACCAAAGTACCGTGCCAGGCTAGGTGCCAGCCTGCAGGGGAAAGGATCTGTGGGTCCTGCTGGCTCATAAGGTGCATCTGTACTGAGGGAGCAGAAGGGCTCTGCAGAGAAGGCAGCATGTGAGATGGTGCAGGACCAGGAGAAGGAGCCAGCAGTGTGCTCAGGTGGTCTAAAAGGCCAACAGTGTTCTGGCTTGTATCAGCAATAGTATGGCCAGTAGGACTAGGGCAGTGATTGTTCACCTTTACTCAGCACTGGTGAGGCCACACCTTTGAATACTGGGTTCAGTTTTGTGCCCCTCACTACAAGAAGGACATTCAGATGCTGGAGCACGTCCAAAGAAGGGCAATGAAGCTGGTGAAAGATCTAGAGCACAAGTATTACAAGGAACAGCCGAGGGAACTGAGGAGGCTCAGGGAAGAACTTCTTGCTCTCTACAACTACTGGAAAGAAATCTGGAGTGAGGTGAGGGTTGGTCTCTTTTCCCAAGTAGCAGGCAATAGGACGAGAGGAAGTGGCCTCAAGTTGTGCCAGGGGAGGCTCAGGTTAAACATTAGGAAAAATTTCTTCCTGAAAGGTTTGTCAAGCCCTGGCCCAGGCTGCCCAGGGCTGTGCTGGAGTCACCATCCCTGGAGGGGTTGAAAAAATGTGTAGATGTGGCACTTAGTGACATGGCTTAGTGGTAGACTTGTCAGTGCTGGGTTAACAATTGGACTTTATGNAGTGAGGTGAGGGTTGGTCTCTTTTCCCAAGTAGCAGGCAATAGGACGAGAGGAAGTGGCCTCAAGTTGTGCCAGGGGAGGCTCAGGTTAAACATTAGGAAAAATTTCTTCCTGAAAGGTTTGTCAAGCCCTGGCCCAGGCTGCCCAGGGCTGTGCTGGAGTCACCATCCCTGGAGGGGTTGAAAAAATGTGTAGATGTGGCACTTAGTGACATGGCTTAGTGGTAGACTTGTCAGTGCTGGGTTAACAATTGGACTTTATGAGGTCTTTTCCAACATAACAATTCTATGATTCTATGAGGACAACCCCTGCTCCAAGCCCAGTGAGAACTTGTTGGTTAACACTACAAATCTTGTCTAGTTTGTTAACGAAATGGAAGCCATGAGGTGATGAAAGGAGTCTTTATCCACTGCTTGGGATGCTAAAGTTAGCAAAAGGATGGACTCACAGGAAATATGTTCAGGCAAATGGTGGGTTAAGATGAAGTTTCACAAAGTTTTTGTTGCATTTTTCTGGCTCTAATCTTCATCTATGTTCGCCTTCTGTTTGTGTCATCAGAAAGAAATGTAAGAGCCACAAGTCCTAAGGTGCTTAACTGTTTCTGTGCCAGTTGATGATCTGTTGCCTCAAACAAAAGTTACCATTTGGGAGGGGAAACTGGGTGAGCAAACCTGAAGGTCCATGTGCCATTCCCTGCCCTGCCAGAGCCATGGCAGACCCTGGGGACTACTTTACATCATTGTCTTCAAAAGTATTCAGAAATCTGAGGAAGGGATGTAAAATGACTAAATCATGGAAGGTCTAGTGTTTGATTTTTGACAGCACTTGGCAGACACCTCAGCTGAAATATACATGGAAATGAGATTTAAAGTGCTTTGATCTGAGGACTAAAATGGACATTGGCTTTAAAAATGTCAGTGCCTCAGCATCTCTAAAACCTCACATGGGTTGCAAAGAACATAATTTTTCAATGTCAGTAAAGGGCTTTTGAGATTGTTAGAAAGAAAGACAAAGAAGAGAAGCATCATGGTTTTAACTGTAAAGCTATTTAGTCTCAAAAAGAATATTGCCTGTTTTTCCTAACAGTTATTCTTTAGCCTCCTTGGTGACTTAACCTCTCCTAGCACCATGTCTGGCATTTGCTTGGCCGTGCTGCTTTATCAGGCATTGGGAATGGAAGCTTTTAAGCTTTTCTCTCTGAGCTCTCAGAACTCTCACCTCATCAGCATGCTGCTCTCGGCAGATGAGTGTTTCTTCAGCTCCAAGACATGCATATTGATCAGTCATTTGCTTTTGCTACCTGGCACCCTGTCATCGATTTTAATTGTTGGCTATTGAGGAGGAAGCATTCCCTGCACGTAGCATTACCAGCTATGAAATTTCCCTTCCTGCACCTTTGGCCAGACAGTGCCTGCAGCGGAGCCCTTTGGAGCTGTGCATCTCTCTCTCTCTCTCAGCCAGCAATCTGCACAAATTATGCACCAGTCGATTTTTCTCTATTAAATCAATTCCTGGTTCTCTGTGACAGCTTTCCCTGCTGCAGGATTTCACACTTCAGCAGTTTGGTTCTGAGGTGCCATGCGGGATTTTTGCTTTTTCAGAGGAGTGATGGTGATAATCCATTTACTTCACAGATACTGTGCTCATGTCTTCCCAGTTCCCCTTTGCCACTACTGTCCTTAAGAATTTTTATGTCTTCAAGTGACTCCTAGTGAGCTTCCTTCTCTTGTGGCTCTTCTGTGGCTCCTCACTAGCCCAAAAGGTTGCTCCTGGGCTGTTCCCTGAAGCTTCATCTCCTGCTGCTGAAGTGAGACAGCTTCTCCAAGACAAAACTGTAGCTTGGTGCTATCTCTAATAGAGAGATGAATCTTCTCATCCCCATGGTGCAAAATATCAAAGCTGGGAGCTGCTGCAATTCACTAACTCTTCTCCTTCTTCTTCAGCTTAGATTGTTCCCATCTTTGAAAAACATTCCTGCATTCTCAGAGGTCTTTCATTACACATACTTCCTGAAGGCTTTGTATGTCAGGACCTTGGTGCCCTCTTACTGTCTTTCTGATTCTGGGTTTTCCTTTACTTTAGATACACCAAAAGGATCCTATTTTTAGCAGCCAGAAGTCAATGACACAGGAATTCATGAGTAGGGAGGAAAGGATGTGAACAATCCAAATAGATTTTTTTTCAAATGGCATCTCTTTACATTCCTATGGCCATAGTAATAAGCTATGAGTCACTGTTACAGTGAACTATTAGATTATTATTGTAAACTCATGTCATTAGGTTCTGCTAATGTGAACCACAATCCTTGCCTGACCTCAGCTTAGCTAGGTTCAAGAAGATATTGGCCATTTAGAAGAATAAGAACAATATTCCCTCACAAATCTTATTCCCAGATGGCAAGAAGCAAATGAAATCTCATTCCACCCTATCTAGGGTTTCTCTTCTCACTGTCTTTTAAGAGAATTCATCTTGTTTCACTGTAATGTCACACAAGATGTTATATTTTATGTCTTCAAAGTTTGCCAGTTGTAAATTGAGTCCAGGCACTCCCAGCTGACAGAGTATCCATGCTGTGTCACCTGCTTTCTGTGTTCTGTCTTGCCATGGCCAGCCCTCTGAAGGAGATCTAAGCACCCAGGAACACTTGGGACTTCTCTGCTGCAACAGAAAGTGGCAAGGAGGGGATCTTCTCTCGGACTGCCAAGCTGATTTCTGTCAGGAGTGATATCCGGACTGAGTATTTTTCTAGAAGAATGTTGTTGAATAATAGTGTTCAAAACAGTCTTAAATATACACAGAAAGCTTTATGTAATAGAACCAACAGTCCTTAGCTCTTCATCAGCTGCAAAAGAGGAGCCAGGCCACGTGAACTCGCTTGTCTGTCAGTCTGGATGCTTGCATCAGCCTTATTTTGCACTTTGAACAACAAGGGGAAAAGCTCTGAAACACATTCTCAGCCCCCTTGCCCTGCTGCTTAGAAAATGTTTTATGACAGAGATTTACCCTCCACAGAAGAGGCCAGTGGGAAAACCTTTCTGTCCTTAGGAGCTGTAACATTCCCAGGGCAAAAAAAAAGGTATAGGCATGTGAAGTGTCTTTCATGAGCTTCTGTAGAGAAAACACTAGAAGAAAGCCTTATTGTAAACTAGAGCAGAGCAAGAGCTGATTATTAAACTGTGGCTCAGGTTTGTGGTAATCAAGATCTTGCTATAATTATTCCTTAAACCTAGCTTTGATTTTATATTAGATTTGAAGGAGGCAGCAAAGCTATAATTTGTTCCAGAGAGGGTTAACTGGCTTTCAGTTTGTATACTAAAATATCATAACATTAGAAGAAAAGAATAAGAAGAAAAAACTTGTCTCTTTGCTTGCTTCTTGGAGCTTAAAATCTGGGGGATATTTTCAGTGGAGGAAGTCAGAGAACAGGGCAGAGTTTCTGTTGAGAGTCAGTGGTGATGGGATAAGAAGTGTGTTTGCAGAGCGAAAGCTATTTTCAGTAAACACACTCTGAGAACCAGAATTCACCCGTTAAAACCAGGCTTTCAGCTGCTTGACTTCAAAGTGACCTCAAAGGTGAATTTGAACTGACTTAGCACACCAACACTTGGTGACAGGGTGGAGATAGATGGTAGTACCCAGGATTGCTTAGGCAAACCTGCTGGTGTGGTTTAGACTGGTGTTTGTCTTGTGTTTTGAAAACAACTGTTATAAAAAACTGGCTCCTCTTAGAGGGTTTTAAATCACTGCTCCTTCCTCCACTGCATGGTCCTTGCCTTATTTCTCAAAACCAAAAGCAAAGATGCCGGGAGAAATCACCAAAGATAAAATGCAGAGCCTGCCTTTGTTGGCTGGAGAGGAAACTGCCCTGTACTTTCTTAAATAATCAGCTGCTGTTTGATAGAGTAAGGCCCGTTCAACAAACCTGGAAGTGTTTGCATGAAGAAAGAATAGCAGCAAATTTTGCAGGAAAACAAAGTCAGGCATTCTGCTTGCTGCTGCATGCTTGCCTTGCTCTGAGAGCAATAAGACAGGCTTTGTTGGGCTCCTCCTCACTTTAGCACACCATGCCCGTACCAAGCAGTTCAATAAGCACATTAACTGCTGCTCTTTGCAAGAATCATGGCAGCTAATGCATAGGCACTTACAAACAGGGGCTTATGATGCCTTAAAAAGCATTTAACTAGAAACATGGCAACAAACGCTGTGGCCCCAAACACTACTGACAGCAAATGCCTCTGCAGGGCTGTTCTGAAAGAGCAATTTTGACTTTTAACTGTAAGAAGAAGAAAATGATGTATCTGGCAGTCTGCATGAATAGAAAGATGAAATCTGCAGTGCTTCAATAGGTAGGTAATAAAGATAGTAACATCTGTGTGCTGAGTTTTAGAATCACCTATCTATGCATTAAACATCAGTTTTAAGACAGCCAATAGTACATGAATGGGAAAAAAAAAAGGCAAAGAGCTTGACAGTGCCAGTAAGTTTCATGGAAACAATAAGTAATTGGCCCACAAAGGCAGGAAGCCATGTGCCTTATGAGAATGAGAGCATTTTGTGTGAGTGCCTGCGCTGTGTGCCTGTTGGGCAAAGCCTCACAGCCAGTCACCAGGGCACATGAGCCCTGAGGACATCAGTGAAATGCAGGTGGCAGAAGAAAGCCTTTGCTCTGCAGCAGAAGCCATTGGAAGAGGGCACTGTCTGCTCTAATCATTGTGGTGTTTTACTGGAAGTCAAAAGTATGGGAAACCAGCTCTGAGATGTTTTCTCAGACTGCAGCCTTCCCATCTGAAAGATGTCTGGAGTTTTTCTACTTCTCAGTCTCTCCTAAAGCCAGGTCCAGAGAGAAGAATACACCAAAAAACTGCTTTTCCACTTCAGATTTCTACTAAGTTTTGCTGTTAGTACAGCAAACCATTTGATTCAGCAGCACCATGTGACAGGCTGTTATAAACACAGCCATTGCCTCTGCCCTGAAGAGCTTACAGCCTGCATGAGACAAAATAAAGCAAATCAGGAAAAGCAGGATGAGCAGAACAGTAGTGATGGAACAGGAGAAGGTGCTGTTTGGAGATCTGAGGTGGGCTGAGGATTAAGAACATTGTTGAAGCCAGCTCCATTTTTTCATCCCTCATTGGACTCAGGCTGAAACAACTCCCTGAGTGAATGAATGCAACAGCAATGCCTGACCTCTGATGGACCCAAAATGCTGAGTTCATTTTAAAAACAATACAAAAGTTGTGGGACCTGGATTCAGTGTGAATGAGAGATTTTCATTTAAAAATGGGGAAAAGCATTTCCCACTGCAGAGCTGGAAAACTGAACTCCTGCATTCATCTGTGTGTGCTCATGAGGCCACTGGTGGTCTTGTCAGTGCACGCTTTAAATTTCAATTTTGATCAAAGCCTGTGCTAATTCTTAAAGAACAAGGCCCATTGTGGACCTAATCCTGCCCCACTGATCTAAGTGAATAGACTTTTAGCATTGCCTTCAGGGGGAGAATTTTCAGCCCAAAATAACAGTATTCAAAATACAGTTCTGACTTTAAAAACATTGTGGTAAAAAGTAAGTGTATATAAGTCTCTTTTTTGTTGTTGATGCCTGGCTCAGATCCATGTTTAACATGCTGCTAGCTATCAGAAATATGACACTGGCTGCCCAAGTGTATGCTCTGGGGTAAAACCTGTTTTTAATTGCTATATAAACGGCTTTTATAACATGGTTAAAAGATCACAGAGACAGTTCTGAGCAGTAATTAAAGCATATTTAGCAAATACTAAACATTGCTTAGCAGAGGAACGTTTAACAGAGACAAGTAGGAAAACCAAATAACTTCTCAGCTGTTAAGCTCTGCTTTATGACAGAGACCACCTTTGCTGAGTGCCTGCACAGTAGCAAGCGAGATGGGACTTCGGGCCTCCTGCTACTGTGGGACAAAAATAAAGAGCAGAAGAAAGGAGTTAGTGTCCTGTGTTAGGTAGCACAAGTGAAAATACTGAGTCAAGAGCATGAATTTGGCAGAGTGCAGTGGCCCTCTACAAAGCCTGGTTCATCAGAGGCGTCTCAGGTATTTGCCCTAATAAGCTAAAAATATGTAGAACTGATATTCTTTGACTCATAGTAGTGGCTGACATCAAGCCATTTCGTGACTGACAAAGAATGAAACCTGACAGAGGAATTCCCAATCAGTTCTCCTGATGGTTACTACTGTGTCTGGTGATAGTGAGAGACACACCATTTAATGTATTTTATGTCAGAAAAAATAAATGGATCCCCAAACTGCAAACATTTTAAACCTAAATATATAGACAGTAGCCTCTGTGTGTTCATGGTACCAGTCAGTTTCATACTCCTTACTCTTTTAATCTGATAGGATTTTTTTCCCCACTAACCACTAAATATACTTCTGAATACATCCAGATAAACAAAGCTCCAGCTTTAGACTTGTGGGCCACAAACCATAGATAAAAGAATGTTGGACATATCCATGAACATTGAAATTGCAGTGTGGAGCAAGCAGAAGCATCCAGCAGCTGGGAAACTGGAGAATTGCTCAATCTCAGGGATGGCCAAGGGAAAACCAAACCTTCTGATCCCTTCATACCCATTGTAACACTGGGATTTATTTTTAAACATGGAATGTGGATCCACAAAGAGCTTGGGCTGGGCTCCACACCTGCTCACTGCAGGGTTGCAGCTAGTGGGGAAATGAAGATGGGAGACAGTGGCTTGGCCTCTTTGCCTCAGGACTGAAACATTCTTCACGGACCAAATCCGGGCAGGCTGATTCCACCCTTCCAACAGTGGGTTCCAATGTGTCCATTGCACCAGGGCGACACCACGGGGCTCCTGCACTTGCTAGCTGCTTGCACGTTCGGGAGGAGGGCACGATGTGCCTATGGCCTGTTCCCACCTGCTGGGCTATGAACTCCCCTCTTAGCAGGCCCAGACGCTGGCCTCGCAAACCCTTCCCGCCTTTCCCCGGCCTTCGCTTCCAGCCCAGGCCAGAGGCCCCGCGGGCGAAGGGACCCTGGAGAAGAACAAGACACAACTGACAGCCTCTCCTCCAATAGGAACTGCGGATTTGGCAGTTGTCAGCCAATCACAGCTCGCAGTGGGTCTTAAACCAGCAGCTCCACCCGTTTCTTGCCTGATGGAGGGGAAGATGTATGCAGCCGCCATCTTGTGTGTGGCACCACCCGCCCTTCCCTTCCTCCTCCTTACGGACCCTTACCTCCATCGCCCGCATTCGGCAGCCTGCCATAGTCCTCTGTCCACCGAGGCCGGCGGCGGCAGACGAATAAACCGCGGTGGAGTGCTGTGGTGATGGCGGCGAGACGGGGACGCCGCGCTCAAGATGGCGGCCGGCGGGTGGCCCTTGGTGACGGGCGGGGCGTGCGCTCGGCGGCGTGCGCGTGTGACGTCAGGGGGCTCTGGGCATGGGCAGGTGGAGGGAGCAGGCAAAGTTTGGCCGGCGGTAGCGGCGGAGGCGGCGGCCGCGGATTTGCGGGTGCCGCTGCCGGCGGGGGCTCGGCTGGGGGTCGGGACAGCCGGGCCTCGCGGGGCAGCGCAAGGGCCTCTCCGCTCCCTTGCTCTCTGCGTGACGCTCCCCCTCGCGGCGCGGAGAGAGGGCAGGCGGGCGCGGTGCGGCCATGGCCGAGGACCCCAGCGCGTTGCCCTGGTCCATCAATAAGGATGACTATGAGCTGCAGGAGGTTATCGGTGAGCGGCGGCGACCGGGTGGGACGGGGACGCCGAGCCACGGGCCCGGTGTCTGTGCGCACCGCGGAGGGGTGTGTGTGTGTGTGAGTCTGTGGAGCGCCCCTTCGCTGAGGGGTGTGTGTGCGCGTGTCTGTCTTCGCTAAGGGAATGTGTGTGTGGGGTCCTGTCACTCACCCTCGCTGTAGTGTCCCCCACCAGCGATGTGTGTATGAGGGGGATCTGCTCCCTCTACCCTAAGGGATAGGGGGTCAGGGAGATCCCTTTACTGAGAGAAGTCTGCCCCCTTTCACGAGGAAGATGTGTAGTGGGGGGGTGTCTGCCCCACCCTCCCCACTCCAATGGGGGTGTCCGTGGGTCTGGGTCTCCCCGCCGTGGGGTTGTGAGTGTTCAGGGAGGGGCTGGGTGGCTGCGGGCCTGGGGCTCCACTTTTGCAACCTCTCCGTGGCTGTGGGGGAAGCCGCTGCCCCTCTTCACGCGTGTGCAGGACCCACAGAGCAGGGAGTGGGTCTGCCCACCCCATGCCGAGGCTTGTGTTAGTCAAGGGGGTACCCCACTGTCAAGGGGCGCATTTCCAGCCCCTGCCTTCCTCGTCTCATGGGAGTGCTGGTATCCGTACCGAGGTGAGCGGGCACAGAGCGGGACAAGGTCCATGGCGGGGGGCCCTCTCCTGCCTGCCTGTCACTGTGCAGATTTGGGTGTGAGGGGCTCTGCCAGAGTAAGGTCCACAGTTTATGTGGGTGCTCTCCTTCTAGAGCACCCCCAGTCATTTCTGGAGAATGACTCCTCTCTAAGCAGTTTCGGAACCTTGCATTGCTTGGGTCTGTGCAGGGGACAGAAGGTTTTGAAGTGCTGCCGATCGAGCCTTTTATCCTGGGATTTTGCTGCTGCTGTGAATTTTCATTCATTGTCCTCCCAGCTCGAGGCCCCAGCCCTTGCCTCTCCAGTAAAGGATTTTTTTTTTTCTTCCTCACTCTCTCTTGACTTTAAACTGCACAGTTAGCAAAAGCCTCCTGCTGTACTGATTTATTGTCTGCCTCAACCATTTTGTTGGGGAATGTATTGGAGGGATATATCGCTCTACGGTGAGTATGTGACACATCTGAGGTGGTGCCACAGGTGACTCTAAGGTCAGTGGCTTCCATCTTGCTCACCAAAGCAGGAGGCAGCAGGGCAGGCTCCTGGCCAAAGGCTTTTTGGAAGGAGGTTAATTTTTAGAGTAATCTTTGTAGAGTGCTTTTGTTTGAAGTTTATAAATGATGTAGTGCTATCATGCCCATGCCTTCCATCTCTGCCTCATGGAGAGACTTGTTTTTTGTTAAGGAGGGTGGGAGAGTTTGTGTAAATGCTGTTTTAAGAGATTAAATTCTTGGCATTGTTTAAAAGTAGGAAGGAACTAAAGCTGTAGAGGGGGGGGGAAATCCTTCTGGAAATCCCTGTTGCTCTATGGAATCAGGCTTTGTCCTCTCCCTTCACTCAGTGGGAGTAGCAGTGCTTTAGGAAGGAGACAAACTCCCTATAAAGAGGGAAGGCATAATCTCACAGATCAACTCTTTAAACCTCCTTTGGAAGATGCACCCTGGGGAGGGTGACACTCAGCCTCTTTGAGGAGCAGGAGATAAAGAAGTGGGGAGGAAGGGGGAGAACATGTCACCCGTTTCCTGGAGAGGGGAAACTGCATCTATGTGTGTAGGAAATACTACTTTCCTTTTGGGAGCCTGCAAAGAGGTGCTCTAGTAGCACAAAGCAATGGTTTGAGCTTGAGTATCCCACAGTGGAAGCAAATGGACAATATTTCTCTTTGTAGCTGGGATGCAGGGTGGGATGGAAACAAAAGGGAACATAAATGTACTTCTGCTCTTAGGGAAACTTGCTGCTGGAAACGCACATCCTATGGCCTCAAAGCATTAGGAGGAGCACAGAGATGTGTTGTCATCTCACAGAAACTGACAAAACTTGGGGAGAAATCAGGGAAGAAGTATTTAATTTCTTCTCTCTTTTCCCTGTCTGTCTGTAAAGTTGAGTTTCTGGATGTTGTCTGCTCATTGAAAGATTGTGTTGGCATTCTGGCATGTGATGGAGTGTACACTGCAATGTGTATATTGCAAACATATGGTTTCTCTTTTTAACTTCCCCATCCCCCGCCCCTCCCTTACTCATTTCAAACATTGGTGTGTCTGCCAGCGTCCTGGATGGAGATGTGACGCAAGTTTCCTAGCACGTATATGATTTGTGGGACAAAATGTCACTGTGTTAACTGAGCTGGACTGCCTTACCTCCTGCTTCGTGTCTCCTGTAAACCTCAAGGAGGTTTTTTTGAGCTCTCTCTACTTCTGTAGAGCTGTAAAAGTGTTTCAGCAGGGAACAAAGAGATGTCCTGGTGTGGAAAGAGGTGAACCTTGCAGTGGTGCTTTTAAAGGATTTAACTTGTTTCCTGATGAAAAACATTGCTTTTAAAATTTAGAGTCCACCATTCAGTAGACTACAAGCTCAGCTGTTTTTCCACCTCAGCATAAAGGAAATCCATGTGTAGTTCAATTCCTTAATCTGTGCTGGTTTTGCCTGAAAATAGCCTTATGTGGCTTTCGTTTGATGTGGATGGCTCAATACTGCTTTGGTGCAGGAATTGAAGGAATAAGTTTTCTACCTGGAAAGAGAACTTCTTCTGTAAATTGCCCTCCTGATTCTGGCTAATATGAAAAAAAGACTTACTTGGCACTGGGGATGACTCATGCTATTATAAAGGTATGGATTAATGCTTGCATTTATTGTGCTTGGTTAGTGTTAGTAACTGCTGAGTAGCCTCCTTAGGCTAAAAAAACTTCTGTTCTGCTAAATCAAGGAATGTTGCTCAGGATCAGAACCTGGTTTTCATTTCCAAGAAAGGGTAAAATGGAGGTGGGGTTGAAGAAGCAATTTATAAAGCATTTCTATGAAATGTACCCCTAGAGTAGTGATAGTCTTTGCAGTTGAATACCACCTCTGGAGACATCTGAAATTAATCTATAAAGGAACCTGTAGTCTGTGCTGGTGGTTGGAAGGTGGTCTGCCAAGCATGGACTGCATATAAATGATGGCAGTCTTCCTTTTGAAGCCTGAAAAAAAAATGACCTCATGCTGCTTGTACTGATCAGATACTTGCACACATGGGTTCCCTTGGATCTCACAATTCCTATTGGAAATTCTGGTAGCAGGAGTGAAGTAGATTGGAACTGGGTCATTCTCATTTTGCTACTTTTTTGGAAGGATGAGAGCATTGCTGGCTGTGGCTGTTTGATTTAGGAGAATCCTCTTTGCTGTGAACAGTCTGTGCCAGAAACAGAAGATAAATTAGTGGTGGGAGTGCTCCTTTGCTCTATTCCTGTGCCCTTTCTCCCCTGACAGATTCCTTCATAGCGATGAGGACAACACAGGCTGCATGAACAGATGTGGTGGGAGTTTCTTTTCCCTTCAGAAGTCAAGCTTAAATTGAAAATTGAACTCACCATTTACTGAATGATTAGGTTTTTTAATGACTGCTGTTTGTCTAGCTTTTGAGTTGGGCTTTGCCTGTGAACACGTTGAGCTCTTGGAGCTGAATATTTAGACTTCTAGCCATGTTCTTTCCAAGCTCTATGTGAGCACATGTGTGCCTGTGTGGGAGACAATTTTCTTTTGCAGGTGTAGAGGAAGTTCTTAGAATTAAGATTTCTGCTTCCCCAAATTTTATCAAAATGTCTGTGGTTACCTATCTCGTGCTTAGTAGTAATCTCATGTACTGAACAAACATGGCCATGGAAGGAGAGCAGCCTCTAAGTACTCACCAAGTACGATCAAAATCTTTGATTGTGAAACCCAGACTGGACTGGGAGGCTTTTGTCCAGTGATAACTTGTTAGGTTTCTTTTTTGAAGCATGGTGTTGATTGTTACCTGTGGGTTTTGGGTGCTAGCTGAAGCCAGTTTCATATGCCTACTTAAAAATCATTCAAGAAAAATGTTACACTCTAAAATATAACTGCTTGAGAACTAAATTGAGCGTTTAGACTTCAGTCTTGGTGCCATATGTTTTGGTTTAGCATTTCCTCATGGGTTCCCACTCATCCCCCCAGCCTAGCTAAACTAAATTGATTCCTACAGTGTATTCACAGTATTCAGGCTGGTTAATTCATTCTGAAGACTTGCTTTGTGTGCTCCTTTGTAATGTTTTTTCCACTTAGTTGGTGAAAAAGCCTTTTTGGTTTTTTATATGATGTTAAAGCTCATATAAAATTAATTTTGGGCAAACGTAGGGCTGTTCAAAGGAAAAGTTAGCAGTCATTCATAGCACTTGGTCTGCTTGGGCACTGAAGTGGGCGATGCTCAGTACCACAGACAAATATATCGTGTATTCCTGAGTGAGACTGAATAGCCAGGTTACTCCTACATCCTGGCTACCTTTCCTTTGAATACTTGGCACATCTCATTGCTTTAAGACCTTTGATACCATCACTCTACTAGAATAAGGCTAAAAAGAGTCAATCTTCACCTCTTGGGAAGTAAAAGAAAAGCTGCTTAGTTGTGTGTGTGTGTGTGTGTCTTTGTTTAGTGTTTCTGTTGTTTGCTCTCTGATAGGAAGGAGGATAAAATGCACAAGGAAGCAGACTGAGGACATACAAAGCCAAGTGGTGCTGAGAGAGGCTGGCTGGGAAGAATACATCACTTAGCAAAGCACCGTGGCTGCCTTGCCTGCTGATTGAGTGGAGAGCAGAGAAAATTCCCTCTGCTTTCAGCTATTCTAGGGTAGTAAGAGGAAGAAAAAAAAAGAGGGGGGGAAGAGAAAAACCAAACAACATATGGAGTGTTTCATGTGGAAGTAGTTCACACTTTCCTGTGATTGGTTTCTGTGTGGCAGTTGGTTCCAATACTACCAGGTTCCTGGACTGATTAATGTTTAACACTTTGATTTCTTAAGAATGCCATTTAAATAATTCCAATTTAATGCAAATATCTTGGCTAGTGCTAGAAAATGTGGATGTGCTCTGCTTCTGAGTGCACCTGAGGGGTGTATATGCTGGCTGATAAATACATGCCTGGGAGGCTGCTTTCTTGTGCAGCTGATGAAATCTTGGAGAGAATCAACTCTTCCCCAGAACATTTGTCTGTTTAAACTTGACAGCATCTCTTTTATTTATGAGTGTTAGCAGCTTGCCCACTAAGTCAGTGTCTAGAGATGTAATCTTTTAATAAAAGTTGGAGCTATTTAAAATGATGGGCAATAACACAGGTTCTTATTGCTAATTGTATCTGTCAGTTGTGAAAAAATTCATTTTTGGTCAAATGTTCTTGGAAGAATCATGGAATCATAGAACAGTTCCAGCTGGAAGAGACCTTGAAGATCATCAGTGCAGCCTTTGTCCTAGCCCTAGCAACCTGCTAAATGATGCCTCCCAATGCAACATCTACCTGTCTCTTAAACACCTCCAGGGATGGGGACTCAACCACCTCCCTGGGCAGCCTGTTCCAATGGCTGACAACCCTTGCAGCAAAGAAATTCCTCCTAATATCTAATCTGAACCTTCCCTGGCACAATTTCCATCCATTTCCCCATGTCCTATCACTCTCTACTAGGGAGAACAGACTAGAAAGATTTCCCCTAAAATGCGTGATATCCATCATAAATCTCTGTAGCAGTAAATTTAGCTGTGGGCATGCTAATGGAGCTGTTGTAAACTTCATGTTATTAAACTTTGTTCATATGGATAGACTGGAGAGCTTTAGGGATGTAGAAGAATAGCTGTTGGAGCAGTGGAATTTGGCATTGCAAAATCTTTGAAATACCAGGATCCTGGGTGTTTCCAGCTGAGTGTAGCCTGTTACCCTGTGCTCCCCTGTGAATCAAACAACTGAGATGCACGTGTGAAGAACTTGGCTCTCAAAGTTGCTGCAGTTTTCTGTGACTTCACCTGAGGGAGTTCAGCCTTGACATTTCCAAAAAACCATGACAGTCCTTCTGCCTTTCTGGCAGTCGTGCAGGAAGGTCTCAGAGGCAGGGTTAGGTCCCTGGCTGACAGGCAGTCCAGGCTGTTTGCCAGAAGATCATTGCTCCTGGTGTATGAGAGAAGATGTGGTACCTCTGAAGTGCAAAATAATGCATATGCTAGTAAAGGGAGCTGTAGTATGAGCAAAATGAAACTTCTCACTAGAGTAAGACAAGATCATTTTAACAAATGGTGTAAATACAGGTAAATGACAACAGGGATACAGATACCTGACTAGGTCCATGATTGCGCTTCAGTATTTCTCATGTTTCTCTTCTGCATGAATACAAATGAAGAGACTGAGCTTAGTGTGGGATTTTGTCAACTGTAAGATTGATCCCTTAGGTTGTCTGGGTGCATTGTTTGCCTTCAAACACCACTCAGCTGTGGGGTTCTCATGTTACTCATCACAACCTGCACGTTTCTTGTTTTTCACAACATTATGTGATCTGGTCACATAGTACAAGCAGGTAGGGGTTTGTGCTGATCCAAGGGCAAAAAGGAAGAAGCTGGGATTTTTCAAGCCTACTCAATAGCTACAACATCGACTTTTCCCAAGTCTGTCCTTTCACCACTTCCCAAGGTTCTTGAAGGATCATTGTTTTCCTGATATGTGCCACCCCACACAGAATTTTTGCTTAACACAGATTTTCTTGCAATTAAGAGAAATTCCACCCTGGGAAAAAAGTATTTGGTTATGCATTAATCTCCACCAAACTGGAGTCTAACATGTCTTGCAAGGATTTCTTAGACCTCTGGTTCTGCACACTGGAAGCCTGCAGGGACAGTTTTCAAATCTTAAGACTTCACAAAGCCCATCTGTGAATGAAGGTACAGAGTACATTCAGAGGACTGAGATACACTTTCTCACCAAATTGTCATATTAGCCAAATCTTCCCTGCACCTCCCATCCATTCAAGTTTTATACAGTTTGTACTGTATGTTTGTGAAACAACATTTTCAAACTCAGTTGAATTAAAGTGCATTTTTGAGGGAATACAGGAAAGCTCTTCTAAATAAGGTTTTCTTGCCAAAGTTTGATTTTCTGCCCCATCCATTTTGTCTTGAGAGATGCTGAATTAGAGGTGGGAAGAGAAAAATCTCTTGGTTTGTTTCATGCTAAACTGACTTAATAGCATTCTCCCAAATGGGTATTTCCTTCAGGCAGGAAATGAGCCTCTGTAAATTCATCGTGGAGAGAAGGAAGGAGCAGCTGTTAAAGAATACTGTGAGCTGAAGTACTTCAGTGATCATCTCTTACTGTAGTAAATTTGCCTTGGGTTTTGCAAAAATTGTACTGCTTTATAGTCATGGATGGTAATTTAAGCACAAACTTTACTCTTTTTACTGCTAGCACCTTGCTATTAATAAAGCTGTGTGGGATGATGCTCTGTTTCCTTTTCATCCATCCACGGAATTGTTAATTAAGTGAAAACTGAAAAGTGAAACTTTGTCCTTGAATACCCCACCTCATTTCTGGTGAAATCAAACTGAGCATGTGGCTTGTCCTGTGGTATCATCTGCTAGCTTATTGTGTGGAAGAATTTAAGTTACCTTTTGTCTTAGAGCAGTGTTACTTGTCAAATTTTGCAGTTTGTTGAAGGTAAGAGTCAAGTTTAAAAAACTAGTTGGGCATGTGGAATTATATTGATGTGCTTGTGGTCAGGGCATGAGGTTATTGCATCCTGTGGCAATTCAACATGTGTTTTGTAAAGCTGAAATTTTCCTAAATGTTGGATGAAAGCTCCATAGTTACTCTTGTACAGATTTTGCATTTTCATTTTAGATTTACTGTAAGTTAGACTCTTGTTCAGTTTTGGTCTTCAGGAGGTTGCAGGTCCCTTTTCTTGGGTTCCAGGGCTCATTCCAGCTCTTCTGAAAAGGAAGCTTTGAGAAGGGTGCAAAGAGGAGTTGAAAATGATGGTATTTGAAAAGTGAGAAAGCAAGTTAATGACTGTGGGATGAAAACACTTAGAAATATTTTTCTTGAGAAAATCAGCTGGCTTTGCTTAGAGCTGATACCTGTTGAGGTAAATGGGCCAGCAATCAGGCATTTTGGGCTATCTTCAGCTTCAGGCAGGCAATGCAATATTAGGTTATCTTGATGGCTTAAACCCTTAAATTAAAGATGACACTTCTTGTCATGGGGTAAACACCTTTCCTGCAAAATCCCCAGGGATGGATTTCATTCTGTCCATTTTCAGAACAAAACCAGAAAGCTACTGTCACTTACTGCGCTGAGATGCAGAGCTAGAAAGGGCTTCCAGGGTCATGGAGTCCAGTTCCCTGCTATAACTGATGCCAAAGTGTATAATCCCTATACCAAATTAATGAGTGCTTGTGTTTGAAATGGCACATGGGGGAATTACAGGCACACGTTGTATTAAACACTGCACCCTCTGTGTGACCCTGTCAGCGCTGGACGAAACAGCTGCCTAAAGGATTCCCTGCCACACTGTCTTCTCTTCTCTAGCATGTGGCTGTAGCTCTGGGTTTTCTTACACTGCTTGCTTTACATTTAGGCTTTATCTGCAAGGACCCTTTCCAGTGAAGGCATGGGAGAGCTGCAGTATAGTTTGTGCTGTCTCCAGATCTTAAATGTGTTGAATACAAATGTCTCTGACATGTGATTCCTTAGGATCTGCCAGTGGAAGCTCAGTCCTTTGGAAACCTTATGTATTATGTCCTCACTTGTAAGAACTTCACCTCTTAGGCCACTTGTTTGTGAGCCTCTTTCTGTCTTTTGCCTTGTTAGGTAGTGCACCAAGCAAGCTGAAAACTGAGGCTGTAAGTCCCATTCCTTCATTAAAGCAAAAATTGTCATTGAGAATGCCAAATGCTGTCTAATAAATAACTTGATATTAACAGCTAAGAAATACCTTGCTATTGACTTCCAGCAGACTATTTCACTGGAAAAAGCATCTTGAGCATGAACTCTTTTCTTGCTGAACAACTCACCAATGCAAATCTTTATTTGAACAGCTGAGGGGCTGATGGACTAGCAGCCTGAGCATAGTTATTTGTCCAGATTCTAAGGCTCAGGATGGTTCTCATTACTCTTGGTTAAAGAATAATTTTTAACCAGTGGGCTAATCTTGTGTGCAGAACACACTAATAGATGCAGAAAAGACTTATTAAATCAAGCTATTCCCTGAAAAGAAAGGATAATAGTCTTCAAGAGAGGACGTATCAGATACTTAAAAGCTTATTTACCTAAAATAACCACTATGCTATCAAACATCTGTACTGTATGCAGACAGATTGTTCTGCTTAGTGGAATCCTGGCCAAATAAAATATCCTCTACAGTTGATGGTTACATTTGAGACAGAGTTCAGAGATAAAGGTTGAGAGGGAAGAAAGGAGAATGCTGGCTTGGCTACTGTACCAGGGCTGTGTTTTGAGCCTTGGTAATACCTGATGACAGCTAGCATGATATTTACATTGCTTTGTATATCATAAAGACAACTGACAGTGATTAAAAGGGAAGGATAAACCTTCTCCAGTAATATTGCTATTTGAGCCTGTTTTCCATAGTGTAGAATTAACACTGCATAGCTGCAGTGCCCTTTAAATTAGCCAGAGATGTTGGCACAAAATCAAATAAATATAATTGGTTTCAAACTGAAAATCTAATTTAGGCATGCTAATAGCATCTTAAGTAAATGTGGCAGGTCATGCAGGACTTGTGTAACTGGCCCTTGGAGCTTACTATAGTTACTGCCATGGGGAAAATGGTCTCAAAGGTGTTCCCCAAATCACCCAGGTACCATGTGCAACTGGAGGGTGTTTGTATTTTCTGGTGAGGTTCTGATCTTTTCCCTGCAGACTGTCAGTGTTTCTATCCTTTTCTGGAAGTCAGTGTCAGGTTAATCATGCCTGCTTAAAGGTATGGTGGGAGTGCCTGCTAGTTTGAACTAACTTGGGGTGTCCTAGGGGCTGTATGTAGGAGGTTAAGCATATAATCATCATCAGCACCCTCTGCCACTCTCTCTTCCATGCTTTGGTGTTTTCATTGGAAGAGTCAGGGAGAATATCAGATGGGCTGGTACTTGTCCCTGTTAATCTTTCTCTCTGCTAATACCATCTCAGGACATACTCAAAAAGACTTGCAGATGGGACACTCAGGGGCATGGTTTAATGGTGGACATGGAAGTGCTAGGTTAACCTAGTTGGACTGAAATCATCTTAAAGGTCTTTTCCAACCTAAGTGATTCTGTACTGTCTGTGACCAATTGCTTTTTCTCTTGTCTTTATTTCTGCATCTTTCTTTCTAGTGCAGAGGCTGGTGGCTGGGTGGCTGCAGCTCTTTGCTGTGCTCAGCACTTCTTGGCAGTAGGGAGGCAGGTGAAAGCCTGGCTCAGCTGTGTGCACTGTGACCTGGTGACTGTAGGTGAAGCAGTTCAGTGGTGAAATCAAACAGCAAAGTGACCCAGTGACAGTTTTGTCAGATATCTTGCTGATGTGCTTTGCATGGCTGTTCCTCATCCTCCGTTCCAGTCCTGGGCTGTATTACTTTGACAGGTTGACCATTTTCTTTCCAATGCTGTCACTTCTGTGCTTAGTCTGTAAGGATTCCCAAACTGAATGTTTGCCAAAGGTGGGAAAACAGATAACATTTTTCTGCATTCAGGGCCTAAGAGATTTGAAAGAGTTTCTAGAGAACAATGCAGCATAGGGTGGGGTGAACATTTCTGTAAGACTCCCCTTCCTTTCTGCAGAAACCTTGGCATCAAGTTGTGCAGTTTGTAGTAGTGAGATCTCTTCAGCTTAGAAATGTGTTGTCACTGGTTTATATTGCAGAGTGATGGGGCTGTGAGGAGATGGACCCGGCTGTGCCTACTGCCCATCAATTGCTGATGGCTCTGAAAGTGATATCTGACTTCTTACAAGTGAACAAATGTGAATTTGTGTTCCACTTTTGAGGCTGAAAACTGAATTAAGGATCTGGAGTCTTTCATTTTTAAAGTGTGCAGTGTAGAGTGTTTCCCCACTGGAGGGGAAGCATATTTAAACAAGTGCTGGCAGTGCTGTGTGATCTTTAACTGGTTTATCATCACTCTTGGCTTTATGCAGTGTGTTAGGAGACCTGAGAAAGACATTGTCTTACATGGGCAGAAACCTCTGAGCTCTGAACACAATATATGGTTTTCAGTGGTATTGTGAATAACGAGAGCTCTCATCAAGCTGGTGAATAATTCACTGTCAGCAAGTTCACGTGCAGTTCAAATATTTTGGCTGTCTTTCTAATTTGATAACTGAATTTCAGAAATCTGCTTCTCCTTATTTTCTGAAATTCTTTGAACATGCTGGATTAATGCTGGAATGTTAGTTGGCTGTTGGACACTGCAAGTACTGACTCAAAATGATGGAGCAAAGGCTTTGGAGAAGATGTAATTGAGTCTTAAAGAAATAAATCCCTCCTGTGTGAGTACTGTTTGAAATAAATGGCCTCTCAACTTGCACAGAATCACAAACTACTTGAGCTCTGGCTGTACTGGAATAAATGGTCAGAGGTCATTACAAAGACCTGCATTTTATTTGTGAAATCCTATATTTCATTTAATAACTGTGCTTTGTCCCATTCCTCCTTTCAATTCTTTCATTGAAAGTTTTATAGACTGTAGTCACCAGGTGCTCTGGTGTGGAATAGAAGAGTCATTTGTATTTAAGTTCTAATTAGGTGCTTGGACATACTATCTCCCAGTTATCACCCTTTCTCAATGAATTGTCCAGCACATACACTGTGTCTTAATGTACATGCAGTCACCATTGGCTTGAACCCAGCTAAATGTTGGCAGCACTTGGCTGTGCTCAAGGTGAGACTGAAAGGGGAATGAACATGCTGCATTCAATGGTGTGAGCTATGCTGTATTGAAGGGCAGGGTGACATTTTGACATTGACCACATGGGAAATCAAAACTTTCAAATAATTTTAAACCAGAGTTGAGCTTTAAGATTTTAAAAGTCTTTTTAAAAGACTTTTCCTCAGAAATATGGGAGTAGCTACTCTCTTGTAAGTGTGAGAGTTCAGTTATTACTCCTGCCAGTGGGAATGTTGCATATGCATAGTGCAGATGTCTTAATGTATATTGTGTGTTACACTGTGATATACAGTCTGTGGGCATTGCTGGTTTTCTGCCATCCCCACATATTGGCTTTACAGTTGGCTTCCTCACAACTGTTTGGTTAAATCTGCTTTCACTTTCTAGCTTTTCTTGTGCTTCTTTGTTATAATAGGTGATTAATTTCTTCCTTACACTGAATTAGCAAGTGTTTGTTTCCCTCTTCTCTACTCAGTATCTTTCCGCAGTATTTAATCTGTAGGTTAAATACTGCAAGAGTTGAGAGAAGGTGCACCAAATTAAACCTGACATCTTACTACCTCTACCAGGGTTTTAAATAGGGTGTTGCCATGTTATGCTGTGGCTGTGTTATCCTTCAGCTTGCAGACCAATAAATATAAAGCCCTAGTACTTCTCTTTGGGGTAAATACTTCTCATGGTAAATCCTTATCGGGAACAAATGGTGGAAAGGAGCCTGGGAGTGAGTGTGGCTGTGCTGGTGCAGCTCTGGGAGCTTGCTGGTATAGGTGCATGTCTACACTCCTTGTTACTGTGGGAGGGGGAGATTCACTTGTGATTTTGTAGCTTTTTTGTCATCTTGACCATGGATTGCTCTCTTGGTGCTTTAGTTTCCCACAGGTTTTCCAAGCAGGCACAGAACAAAACCAGCTGAATTCTCCCTTGCTGGTTTTGCTGTTGCTCACAGTATTTCTAACAGCAGCATTCAGAGTTGGATTGTTGTTTGGGTTTGCGCTGAGCAGTGCTAGGAGCACCCAATTGATCTTTCTGCTGATTCAGGACTGTAACTTCACTTGTAGCATTGTTAATTTTTCCAACACTCTTCTGGCTGAGAAGATGACACTTTCCCCTGAAATCCTTCTTCCCACAGTAGGTGAGCAGATTTTTTTTTTTTGTCCCCTCTGTGGCAGTACTGAGAATGTGTCTAAGTCCCATTACCAGTCTGCTTTTATTGATGCTGCTTTTAACTGTCAGTGTGGATTGCATCTTCCATTTGATAGCAGGAATTTGACGTGTGCTGGGGAGATGGCTCAGAGAACTATGACTGTATTCAAGGACCATTAATGCTGCATTACTGTGCTCTTCCTGAATTGTGGGGCTTGTGCCAGGAAGACCTTTGATATCTGGTGGACTCTTCTTACAAAGTCCTGCTTGAGGAAAGGAATATTTCTACCCTGTATTGAACTGGCTACAAATTTGAGTAGGCGTTTTTGCTTGCTTATTTTTAGAGGAGGCTCATTTTTTGAGCTAAGTCTCTTGTCTCACCAGAAACCTCAAAAGAGGTAGAGAGAAGAAACATATAACTTTGCCTTCATAGCAAGTGGACCAAACAGTGCAAGATTAGGCCAAGTTTGCAATCTCGGTATTTAATATCTAGTTTAATTAGATCTGTATCTGCCCTATGCTCTGTAAGAATGCTTAGGAAATTCTATTCCCAGTCTTGTAGCTTCTTGTTTTATTACTGTGTTGTCCTTAGAATGAGTAACCACAGAGCAGGACTCCCACAGAGTTTTGGCATGAGACTGTTAGAGTTGAAGCATCCAGAGGTGGAGGTTGCCATCCCTGTGCCTGCACTGGCAGGCATGAATACTAGATCTGTTACATAGCACTAAAGGTCTCCTGGGCTCTCAATGTCTTGCCTGTGTGATCTGGAGTGAGTACTGTTAATGTCACATCCCTGAACAGGAGACCATAGTGTGTGTGTATGATTCCATGGCTGAATCTTCTGCTTGTTGTCATAGAGGTGTAATCCCATAAAAAGATGTGGAGTGAAGCAAACTGTCAACTTCTCTTGCTGTTTCTGCAGCTAATCACAACACAGTGATTTCTTTGGTTGATATAATCAGCAAGGTGCAAGACAAACCCTTTGAGAGGAGATCATGCCAGAGCCCACAGGACAGGGTTCTGAATTTTTATCTTTTTTTATTATTTTTTTTTTTACCCGAAACTGGATACCTGGAGCCCAAAAACCATTGCTTGGTCCAGAGCAGCCTTGCAAGGAAGTGTGTCGTGTGCATTGTTCATAAGAGGAAAACCCAGGGGCACAATTATAAACAGAGCCTGCGTCACAGCCAGCTTTCTGGCACTGCACTCCAGATAGTGGAGGATGGTTTCCAGATCTCTCTTAAAAATAGCGAGCTTGTGTGTGTGTTGGGGAATGGTGAAAGGATCGGGCAGGGCTGTGTGGAGGTGCTGAAGGAAACTTGGGAACATGACTTAAAGTGCCACACTGGGAGAGCAGTATTTCTTGAACTTGAGAAGAGTGAGCTAGGGGAGGATGTGGTACTGTCCTGAGCTATCTAGTGGGAAGTTACAGAAGAGATGAAGCTGGGCTTTACAGAGGTGCACAGTGAAAGGCCATGGTTATGAGCGATGTTGGGAAATCCAGTTAAGATAGTGAGGTGAAAAAATGCATTACCATGTGGGTGGTCACACATGGTGGAAAAGCCAAAAAGGTTGTAGAATTATCTGTTGTTAAAGACACTAAAAATTAGGCTGAATTTAATACTGAGGAGCCTGATCTAACTTGAGATGTGCCCCTGATTTCAGCAGGAGAATGGATTAGAGGCCTCCAGAGGTTGGTTGCAACCTAAATTGCTTGTAATGTTCATTTGACCCTGGAAGAGCATATCCCCTCTGCAGAGGGGATTTGATACCACAGTAAGATAAAATGCATGGTTCAAGACTGTTATGGAAGATGTCCCCTGTGCTTGAATTACCTTTCTAAGCAACTGAGTTACCTTGAAGGAAAATTTTCACATCTCCTGGGGTATCAGAAACTCAGTTTCCAGTAGTGGGATGGGTTTAAGGCTTGGGCAACACTGTTTTGTGAACACTTTTTCTGTGTAGCTACTTTAAGTCACTATTGCACATGGTGGGGGAATAGTGTTCTAGAGCCAGAATTTGATGTTTGTCTTGTGATCATTTGGCATGACTGTTCCATTGCTTAAGCAGATACCTCATCTCTGCCGAAAGGACCTCTGGCTTCAGTGGCATTTGCTTGGGAGGGAGGTATCAGTGTAGTTCATCCCAGTCTTACTGGGAGAGCTACAATGTCCTTATGTGGCTGCTAAGATTGTTATCTTGGGAAACAAAGCGTGTATGAACATGCTCAGGTCAATTCTCTGTCTTTCCATTCCTCCAAATAGCCTTGAAATCATTGGTTTCCATTAACTTTAGCAGAGATTTCAGAGCATTTGTGTGCTTTTCGTCTCAACTTAATGAGAAGTTCAGTCTGGAGCGCTGGATGCTAAAGGTTTGGGGAGCACGGATCCAAGAGATCAGAGAAGATAGCCTGCAAATCAGGCTTCAGTAACTGAATGCTAGGGGAATTTGGGTTGTTTTCATACTTTCAGAGGTTGGGTCTATTTCAGAAAGAACCATTTAATGACAGAAACGAGAAAGAAGCAAGGGTTAGAAAGGGTATGTTTCCCTCCTCAGGCACTGTTTCCTAAACTAGGTCGTGACCCTCTTATGCAGGAATTTCGCAGCTTCTATCCTAGGGGTTGGAACTGTATCTGAGAGAGTGAAGCAGCGAAAGCAGGGGCGATTAAGAAGATCCTAATACTTATTTGGGGTCTCTTTCCTCCCCCCTTGTCCTCCCAGCCCTCAACAAAATGATCTGCTTTTCAGGAATAAAGCAGCAAGCATTTGGCCGTGCCCAGTTTTCATTGTTTTGCTAAGCTGTTTTGCTGGAAGAGATTAACTAGGGAGCGAATTTTCTCCGAAAGCTGATCTTGAGGGAGGTGGAGGGAAGAGCCTCAGCACGACCTTGGTCAGAGTGTTTTGAAGTGGGGAGCAAGCATCAACTGAGCACAGGAGCATTAACCCAGTGCTGCCCACAGCGTTGCAGCTGAGCAGTGTGAGGCTGATCACAACAGATCTGTCTCCACTGAGAGAGTTGATGTAAAATTGTGGTACCCTAGGCACAAACTGCCTTTGTGGTGATTTTCTCATTCAAAATGATTCATAGCAGCCCCCCTTTGCCCGTGTATTTGTTACCTGCTCCTGAACTTCAAAAAACTTCCTCGCCAGGCTTTTTTTCCCCCTCTCCATTGGTGTTATCATTTCTGCCTATGCTTGTTTTCACTTAGCAATGTGCTTAGCATCTTTACTGCAGCTTCTCACCTTTCCTTCTCTTGCCACCCTGGAATTTCATAAACAAATTCTATGGCTGCAGAGCCCGATGTGACCATGTTGCTAGGTTTGCTGTATTCTTCAAAGCAGCATGGAAACCAGTCTTTGTTTGGTCCCAGAAGCATGGCACACCACTGCTGCTACCAAAGAGCAGCTTGCTTGTGGCACATCATGCTGCAGCTTTGCTTAATCCTTGCTTGATACGCTTTTGAGATGTTATTGTTTCTCTATAATTAAGTGCTACAGAGGAGCTGAAAGAAATGACGAATTAGCAGGGGAGGGGGGAGTGGAGAGAGCAGGTGGTGATCGAACTGAAGAGAGCTGCCAGAAGAGTAGGAGCAGCAGGGAATTAAATGGGAGGAGTCTTGAGTTTGGATGATTCCCTGCCATGTGCCCAGAAGGATTTAGTTTTGGGATTTTATTACCGTTCAAATAATGTCATACACTCACAACAGATCAGATCCCTGTAGGCTGGGGCATTGTCCAAACACTTGGTTAAAAGCAGCTTTTGCCCTGAAGACCTAGTAAGCATTGATCAGGCAAGCTTGAGGAGGGGGAAGGAGCTTGTATGGTCCTGCTTTTAATTAGTCTGCATCTATTGTTTCTGGTAGTAAAAAAATACAACACAAAGCCATTCTTTGTGTAGTCACTTCTATAAAACCCTGGACTTCACTGTTGTCTTGTGAAAGATTTGTTCTACAGTTAGTGGTATAGGATCTGGTTGTAAAAAGCATCTCTGCTGATCATGCTTATACCAGTTGGGTTTAAGTGGCACGAAAATCCTGGTACATCGAGTTGTGGGGGGAAGGAGGTGTCTGCTGAAGCTATTGAGTGCCTGAGATATCCAGAAAGAGTCTTTGAGCACACTCTTGTGTTGATGAGGACCGTGCAGGTAGCTTAGAGGTGAAAATACAGACCACAAAACTAGAGTGTAAAGGATTGTGTGAAAAGACAGTCCTCTGAGGTGCATAGTCATATATTCTTACAGCATCTGGTTTGTGTTTTCAGCCTCCAACTATGACTATGCACGAAGATATCCAAAGAAAGAAATTGTGTTACTGGTGCTTTGAATCTGTCAGCAGCAGTGTTTCTTCTGGGATCTAACTCTTTCCAAAGGAACGATACAGGCATGAGCATTTGTTTCTTGTTCTGGCTTCCAAAAGACAATTGCTGTAGGGAGACCAGCAGTGTTAGGAAATGCAAACTCACTTCTCCTGTCTTTTGTCACCAATCCTGTATGTTCTGTTGACTTTTGTCTTCAGTCACTTGCTTTTTTTTCCACTTTTCTCCCCACAAAGAAGCAGCAGAAAAACTTAGAGAAGCAGGTGCTGGGTGGAGAGGAGCAGGTCAGCCCAAACCAGGGTTCCCTGTGAGTGAGAATACAACTGTGCTGAGGTTGCTGCTTTTTTTGGATTGGAGTCTTGCATCTGCTACCTGGTAGGCAAAGCAACCACATGGGGTGTATGTGGATATTTGCTTTTGGGATGTTTGTCCCATGCTTAAAGTTGTGTACTTTAGCCCTGGCAGTCTAGTGAAGCTTGGCTGTCAAAGCCTCTTCCCCTTGCTTTTTCTGTGCTTTGTGTTAAATGTCATCTCTTGTCATCTCCATCCTTTTGCTCAAGACCCTGCTTATGGCACTCAAACTTCATTTTCAAAGCACCTTGTAAATATTTTTTCCCCTATTGCTATCCTTTTCTTTCACTTAAGCTTCTTCTGGTAGCTTTGTTTTGTCCTGTGCTATGAATAGTCTCTGAAAAATAATATGCATGCTAGTAATAGATGGCCTCAGTCTTGAAGTTCTTAAAAACCCATTTGCTTCTTGAAGTAGTACAGCTTCAGCAGCCTTGCTGTTTTGTGTTACACACATTGATGCCTTCTGCTGTTAAAATGTAAACTCTTAAGCACAGAGAATTAACTGGCAAGCAGATGCTGTTGTCCAGGATGTGCTTGCAATGCCATATAAAGTGAAGTGAAACTCCTGTAGCTCCACTGTAGCAGGTACTGGGTGAAGATTAGAGGAGTAGAGTCCCACAGTTGAAGGCTTTGTGATTAATTTCAGTGTGACTTTGGAGCAGTTTTCCTTCTCGGGACTGAATTTCCAACTCTTTCCACCACCTGGTGCTTCATTCAAGTTTGCCTATGACTTGGTGCAATTTGTTGTGAGAAGGCTGTTGGTAGTGGTTGCAGGGACCTTCAGTAACCTTTGGTTGAAGATGAGATTGAAAGCTTTTGCTTCCATTTAATCTCAATGTACTAGAAAAAAATAATAGTTTGCAAAAAATATGCCTGACCTGTATTGCAGAATCTGAAAGTAGTTTTTATTTAATTAAAAATAGGAGAATCTGGTAAAATAGGTGTTATTCCAAATTGCAGAATATCATTATCTATCTCATCAGCCCAAATGGGATCAAGAGTTTTATGCTTGGGATAGTGAGCAAAATAGTTGTGGGGTTTATTTTTAATAGTGGTTTTGTGGTATTGGCAATAGGAAGTTCTTTAGCTGTTTTCCACCTGTCCTACTCCCTTTTATTAATTGGAATTTGTTTCCAGTGAAATGTGTCAATGGAGAGAACCAAGCTGAAGATAGGAAGTAGAGAAACAAGGTGTCCTGTTGGTGATAGGTGAATGCTGCAACTATTTCTGGAGGACAGCAAGTATGGGCTGAACATCATTCAGATTTTAAGTCTCCCTGTTGCAAACTCCTTTTGTTATCAAAGCATATGCTGTAGCTGAGCAGTTTAAATCTAGAACTCTCATCACTGCTTCTAGCAGTTTGAACAACTGTATGTTAAAATGGGGTATTTTTCCCTATTGGAATTTACCCATTCTCCTGGCTGTGGTTTTCAACCCAGATACCGAGGCAGTGTGCTACTACATGAGAACTGGAGCTGAACAGGTTTGAATGAAGCCTACCTCGTGTCTTTGCATAAAATGAGGAGAAACAAGAACAGTAATTAGTACCTAAAAATATTTGAAAAATCTTATTAGTGTTGGTAGCAGTGAGTGTGCCTTGTTTCAACATTCTGGCTGAACACATCAGGTTAAAAGTCTGTGTGACCTCAGTGGCCTTTCCTTTAAAAGCACACAATAAAAATCATTCCTCTATTATAAGTAAATTGGAGTCTGGAGTTGGTTTTTTTTTTGTCTCCAGACTGTGATGATCCCTGCGAGGGATCATAGGGATCCTCTTGGTTTTGTTGCAGCTGAGCTTACCCTCTGAGCTGCACAGTCCTGGAGAAGGGAGTGCCTGTGGGGTTGCCCTCACTGGGTTTTCACCTGGCTTTACTGTCTTTCCTGACTGGCACTTGTAATTTTGTTGTCTGACCTCCCTGCCTTTGTGCTGAAGTCCCATCAGTGTTGCTAACTGTCTTTTTTCCCCCACAGGGAGTGGAGCGACTGCAGTGGTGCAGGCAGCCTTCTGCATTCCAAAGAAGGAGAAGGTGGCAATTAAGCGGATCAATCTTGAGAAGTGTCAGACAAGCATGGATGAACTCCTGGTATGCAATCAAAACTGTCTGGAGAGTTATTTTTCAGTTAGTGTAACCTCTGTGTTTGTTAAGTGCCTTAAAAAACTTTTCTTGAGGTGGTGTGAGGGTGAGACGACTTGACTGGTTCCACTAGAGCCAGTTCTGGACACTCCTTAAAATGGTAAAAAGAGCAACTCTTGGAGAACTTCAGACTGTTTAGAGCTAAGCACTTTCTATAATCCCTTTGTTTGAACAGAGTTACTGTGCAGGTGTGAAGCTCAGCTGTACCCACAAGAGCTCTACAGTTTAAGAGGATCCAAAGCTACCTGCTTCCACAATCTTTAACATTTAACTGAATAATTTTGCTTCCTTCTCCTTTCCTGTAGTTCTTTAAATTGTTTCCCTTCACCTGTAAAGAGAAAACCAGAATGAATTAGCTTGTGCTCCTAATCCTTTCTGGTACTGATGCCAGCTAAGGGATCACTCTGACATATTGCAGGCTGCCATATGGAGACCCCTACTAATTCCAAGTTCAGGTCAGGAATTAGAGTCCTTTGGAGCTGTAGCTCTGTAATTTTCTCCTGCTTTGTACTTCTTTTCTCAAGATTTTCTTAATGGAGAACAGCTTTTGGCAGTTAGGTGTAGTAACTAAAATTTCCTTTTCTTATCTAGCTTGTGTGGTCAGGAGTGTCTTTGTTTTCTCCTTTCCTTGTGTGTATGAGCTGGTGCTTCTGCAGTGCAGCAGCTGTCCCATTCACCTCATGTGGAAGGCCCCTGGATTTAAGCTGGGCAGAATTAGGCATTCTTGTGAACATTGAGGTATCTCCACTAAAGGTGACAAAGCTCTCTTGGGTAAACATTTCCATACTAAGTATTGGCTGGCAGGGCTTGAGGCAAGGTAGTGAGGTGAGGCCTTGTACTAGCTTTCCTTTTAAAGCAGCTCCCTAGGACTTTTTTTGTTTATTTTTTTAATCCTACCTGTCTGTCTTTCCACTTGCATCTTGACAGCTTCTGTACTGTTACCTCAGGCACTTGTTTTTGTCATTGCAATTAGAAAGTAGAACAGAGACAGAATACAGGAGTCCAGGCTGCCTCTACACTTGTATGATCTTCAGCAAGTTACTTGGACCCCAGGTTGAGTTTCCATCTAGTGACTAATGCTATTTTTGTCATTATAGGTATCTGTAAATCTGCTCTTGTGAAGAGGAAAGACTCCATCCAAGCTGTCACATTTTAGTGTACTTGTGGAGGGTTGCGTGTAGACTCTTAAGATGACCTGTGCTCAAATCCTCTTATGGCTCCTACTAGTGTAGGAGTTTGAGATCTCTTCCTTTTTGCAGTCAATCTTTTTGTCCTGATACCAACCTTTGGTACTCTTTTTGAGTCTTTTATAGGGTTTGTCCACGCTACTCTGCCTCAGTTGTATTTCTAACTGTATTGTCATGATGTAGTAATTGAGATTCTTAGTCTTTGAGTAATTGCCAAATTCAGCTAAAAGAGTTAGATTCAGAAAGATATGCTGCAGAAACTTGGCATGTAATTTTAGATAAGTACTTCTAATTGCATACTTGAAATCTCTGCTTGACCTGTTCCTCACAATGATTTTTCTTGTTGTGGGTAGGACTGCAATGAATTGCTGTTGTCAGCTCTCTTAAGCTTCCAGTTTTGTGGCCAAATATAGCATGGGTCCTTCTGTAGGTTTGTGTATGCAACTATGAACATAAAGTCATGGAGATGTGGAGAGGGAAGAGGATGGTTGAGAGTTGTGGCAGCTTCCTGAGGCAGTGGCCACCAAGGTAGATGTGTTGTGTGAAGTGTTTTCCCCAGGTTTGTTTGAAATATGTGAGTTTATTTGATGTTTTTTCCCAGTATGAGAGCCAAAAGGATAGAAGCTCCTGATTTTCCTGCTCTGTGCTCTTACCTTCCTTACTTTCTGCATTGTCTCCATATTTGCTTCTTCCTGGAAGTAAATATTCTCAAGCTTTTCAGTCTTGTATTCTCCCTTCATGGCAGTTTTCCTGATCAGCTTAATTACCTTTTGTGAGCAAATACCTTAGGGTTGTTCTGTTTCTTTCCTCCCAAATTGTAAATGTTAAGTCCTTACAGAGTGCAGGGTTTTTAAGAAGCAAGTGCAAAGAGAAATATGATGAGTTCATACTTAGGTATGTTGTGACCCCTACTTGCTTTCTTTTTTCCCTCAATGCATTTAAAAACCTGAACTTGGGCTTTTTAGCTCCATTATTCTTCTATTGCTGTTAAGGTATCTGAGCACAATAGTGAGCTTATGGTCAATTTTGATGTACTGCTCTGGGGTCAGGACAGTGCTGTAGTGTTGCAGCCCTGCCTAAGCCATCAGGCAATGGGCTAGAAAAGGGGAAATTGTACTTAAATTATTTCATAATTATTTTTTTTTACTGTGTTTCAGACCCATAGACTTCTCTGTTGAAGCAAGCTTGTTTATTCCCAGAATCTGCCTAGCAGAGAGGGTAAACCAGTGTCATATTGCTGGGGAGAGGGTAGGGAGAGCATAAACAGTTTGCCATCAGTGGGGTGACATGTTTCTTCTACAACTCTTTCAATGTCTGTGCCACTTAGCAGCTGGTGCTTCTGAGGAGGGAACAGAAGAGGAAGGTTGGTTTGGAGTGAGGAAATGCACAGTAAGTGCCTCTATCAGTAGCTGAATGGATGAGTGACCTTGAGCTTCCTTTTAGCTTCTGCAGCAGCAAGTGCTCAGAGGCCAGGGAATTTGGGACCACCTCCCAGCTTGTGAAGATGTCATGCTTAGGGTGATTAAGTAGTATGACTTGGCTCCTTAAAGGTATGGATCTTGATCCTTGTATCTCAACATACACTTGAGCCATGTGAGTGGTCAGGGATAACCTACATGCTTTGCAAACACTACATGACATTCTAGGTTAATGCAGTGGATTAATTTATTGCTACTACAGGGTATGAAAATGTGAGAAGGACCAATTCTGTTGCATTGTGAGCAAACCCAAGTCGAGAGGAGATTTAGCTCTTCAGCAGAAGTGGTAATTGCTGTAAAGAATGTAGACAGGCAGGAATAATGGAGTGCAGAGATGTGGCTCTTTCTAGTCCAGCTACTGAATTAAGTGGTGTTTGTCAGAAATTTATTTCAGTGCTTGATTTTTATTTTTCTGAACATTTTGGAATGCTCCCAGATCTTTTCTAAACAGCAGGTAAAGTACAGTGTAGTTTATAATGGTTCTTCCTCACTGGTGTGACTGAAAGTGGAGATAGGAAGAGGTAGTCAAATACAGTGCTGTCTGCAATTGGTCTTGGATTTTTTGGTTTGTTACTTAAGTTCCCCTTCTTACTTGTCTTGCAACCCACAGTAGGTAACAAACTTAGGCAGTATTTGGTGTGTCTGCTCATGTGGTGTGTTTCACAGCTGAACACTGCTCACTGCTGTGTTTTGCTCTTACCTCTCCTTTCCTTTGTGGAATGCTGGTTGTGTTGCTGCTGTTGGCAATCCTTCAAACATCGTGGTGTAACATATCCCTCAAAATAACCATGCCTCAAGCTTGTTTCTTGTCTAAGTGTTTTCATGGTTTAAAGAATTCTTGATCTTAAAGGGCCTTAATTCTCTCTGTCCAGCAAACCCTGCTTCATTTTCATGCAGTTAATGCTGACTTAGCTTTTTTCATCCAGATAGGTGTTATTCTTCCATACTTTGAGTAGCAGATGATGTGTGTTGTCAGCTCAGCAGTTAGGAAGAATGTTGAGTGACAGAGAGGGGAACACAGTCTGTGGAGTATTTCACACTGGGACTTCCCAGCTGGAGGGAACTTCTCCCTATTTAGTTCTTAAGGTGATTGAACAGGAGACAGGTTCAGGAAGGAGCGTGGGAGTTGTGGCTTTGCTCCTAGGAAGAGACTCCAAGCTCTTCCTTGTCCTGGGAGTGATAGGACCAGGCCTGACAGGTCTATATGCAAGAGAAGAGAAGTGAAGTGAAGGTACTACTTTTCCACTGCTGTTAGCAGAGGGCAGTTAAGGAAGCCAAGGGAACAAGTTTAACTGCAATAAAAAGACATGTCATTTTGAATGTCATGGAATTAACCTGGGGAACTTGCTGCCAATAATACAGAGATCAAACATTGCGTGACATTAAATAAATCAACCTATAGTTGAGAAGGTTAAATTAGATAGGATTTCAAAAAAGGATTATGAACTCCCCTGGTTTAAAGCATAAGCCAACTGTTAACTGCCCAGGCTTAGTCGGAAGTCTTCCCTCTGGGCAGATAATTGTGTAACTTCTTGTTATAGGTTTTACACCTTCTTTTGAAGACTTGGGCAGGATATTGAACTGGCTTTGATGTGACACAGTTTCTACAAGTGGATTAACCAGACTATAAGGTTGTTGGGGAAAAAAAGCAGCAGACTGCTGTAGAAATAGTACAGATGTTTCAGCTGTGCTTGTAATCTTACAGGAATTGCCATTATAATTCCATTTCCAGTCCTAAGGACCTTTCAACTTGCTCCAGGGGAAGAAAGTCCCCAAGTGTCAGCACCAGGCTTATAGAAGACTTAAACCTATGCTGAGTACAGCTTGGTTGTATTGTTTCTGAAAGCAGCAGCAATCTTAATTACTGTGTTGGTTGAAGTTTTGGTGAAGTTCAGTATTAACATGAGAATTAATGGTGGATGAAATGTGGACAAATCACAAATTTAAGGCATTGATGGGCTGTAAAGGCTGACTATTGACTTGAACAACTGTTAAGGTTGCTGATGTTAGTTGGCAAAGGGGGTGAAGCTGACTTCACTTCTCTCTGAGTGAGTCACTTGCCAATTCACCTCATGGCTGAAACCAGTAAGAAATGGGTGCATATGAATTGCTACACCACAATATTTTTAAACATCTGCTTTCTTCAGTACTTTGTCACTAATACTGCAGACCTTGAAAGAAGGAATGACCACTGAATGATGCTGAAAAGCAGCCACTGAAATGGGCAGCTACTGAGTGACTTCCCACAGGGGAAGTCCTTTCACCTAAGTTTAATTTATGGATGAAGGCTTTTTATCCCTGTCAGAATTGGATTTTTTCCATTGTTTTTCTGGATAGGCTAATCTAATTCCTTTGTAATAGTATCAGTCTCCTGTAGTCACATCTTGAGGTAAGGAGTTGAACTGGAAAATCCAGAGGTGGAAGTTAGGTGATTGAAATCTCTGATTTTGACCTTTATCCTCAAAATTGTCTCTCAAGCTGATTGTGGTAGAACATGTTTAAAAAGGGGAATGAATTAATATTCTCAATTTCACAACATTTAGCTAAATCATTAGACTTTTCCTTGGAGCAAACTTTGAATAGGTATGGCTGCCTATAGCACTGGAGTTCTAAACTGTTCTGTAAAATGATGAAGACCAATGTTACTGCTTTATACCTTGAGATTTCAGGTGAGAGATAAGTTCTTTGCCAGCCATAGTTGAAGGACTGATATATTCAAGGAGTAGATCACATCTGACCTGCTTTGATTTTAACCTCCCTGGGTGTGCTTTCCCTCCTCAATCTCTTGTGGTTGTGATAGCCTTTGGGTAGGGTAGCCAAGTTGACTGCTTTCTGGGTTCCTCTGAAGCTGCAGGTAGCCACATAAAAGCATACTGCTGCTCTGTTGTACTTCTTGAGTTTCTGGTAACATGTAGGAAGTAAAACTAAATAAAGCATGATTTTCATCCTGGTGTTTGAGAGCCTTTGAAATATGCCTCAGGGGCAGATAAACACAGAGAATAGATGTGATGATGTGAACAGAAAATGCAAATAAGAAAGCTCAACCAGTAGGTTAAAACACAGCCTTGCTTGCATTGTATCTCTACTCCTAACTCAAAACTTCAGTTGTATGTCAGTGGGCAGATAAATCCACTTCCAAAATAGCAGAAGTATGTCTGACTTACCAGAGACTAATAGTTTTCTTATGATTCTAAGTTATACTTCACAGCAGTTTTATTAGTGTTTTGCAAGCCTTGCAATGCTGCTTTTATTGCCCACAGAAGCACTGAAAGCATTCATCAGAACCCTTAATGGAAGATGTGGAAGCCTTTATAGCTAATCCCACTCTATTTGCTTTTGGTATTTGACAGTGAAGATATTTTTTACTATCTAGCCAAGGGTGAGTGTGGAACCATCTCCAAACCATTGCCCTGTGTCTAGACATGTTTTTATCATCAGTTCCTGCCTTAGTCCTTATTTGTAGTGCCCTAGCTCAGGCTGTTGTATGAGGGCAGAATTGGCTTGGTTTCAGTTATGTGACAGAGCCCACTGTGATTTGCCATGATCACTTCAAACAGTTGTATGGGTTGTGCCTTCAGGATGTTGGTACCCTCTAAGTGAGTGAAGAGAAATGAAGCTTTGATGTAGCCACTGTGAGATTAGTCTTGAATGCTATTGAAAATGAGATGAGGGTCTGTGGGTGAGGGGGAAGATCTGCTTGGCTGTTCCTCCTTTTTATTGATAATAGTGTAAAACACTGGAGATCATGGGCTGTGGTGCAATGAATTATTCAGAGCTGTGCTACACTCTCTGAGAAATGGTTTAATATGACTGTGTTACACATCCATTAGCTGGCAGAGGTGTTTAATTGCATACATCAGGTTTGTGATTATTTTCCCTCTTTGTGGAGGAAAAAAAAAGAAACGTATGACAGACTTGAGCTATCTTTTTTTGAAGCTGTGCTTCCCAACCCAGGGAGCAGATTGTGGTAATGAATGAGGGAGGAAGTTCTTGGAAAAGAATAAAATAGTAACGAAGCATCAGAGAATGCCTGCAAAATGCTGCAGTACAGATCTGCTCAAATGGCAAAGATCTGATCCAGGTCTAGGCTCTTAAGTAAACTTGGTCCAGACCTTGTCTCACTGTCTTCTGAATTCCAGTGGGATACATTATATATATAAAATATGCAATGTTTGTGTATATTTCTTGTGCTACTCTCTTGATCTCCCAGGGAGCTGGTTCAAAATATTTTGAGCTGTCTAGCTTGGAAAAGATAAAAACAACTCCTTTAGATCATTTCTGAGAACGGTGGATTTGGGGCAGGTCTGGCTGATCGGATGATTAACCAGTAGAGTGCTGCTTGCTTTGGTGCCTCTTGTGCATCAGAATGTTGTGTGAGGTTTGTGTTTGGTTTTTTTTCCTCACCTCAATTGTCAGAGAGAGATATTGAGTACCTGGATTTGCTTGCATGTTTGAAAGAGAAAAAAATAAATCTTTAAAATGAATTTAAGGCTTTAGGCCAAATGCTAATTGCAGGCTTGGGGATCAAGACTGTGTCAGGTTTATGGATCTCTTAACTAGGGACTCATTCCAGTACTCTGAAGAAGTCCAAAATGATCCCTGGATAAGCAATGAGTTCAAAACTCTGAACTCAGTGAGTTTTGGTACCTGAATCAGATGTGGCTTTGTAAACAGCAGCATGGAGCTTCCCAGGGTTTGTATAAGGAGTGTGACAGGACATGAACCAGTCACTGAGTCTGAGCTGTGATCCCATCCATCCCCTGGTAGGGAAGTAAAAAGAAGATTTTTGTTGCCAGCTTTGTCTGTTGAGGGATTTTCCTGCATTGTGAACAAACCTAACTAGAAGGCATTAGAAAACTCCAAAGGTGCTGATTTCTTTCCATTTTGAAAAATAGCTTGATACAGGTGACCGTTTGCAAGGAATGGAGCTGGAGCTGTCAGAGTAAGCAGAGGATATTGTTTCAGGCTATAATTATTCTCATGGAGTGTGCTACACTGAGATGAATAGTCTACTCCCCACTCTTCAAATATCTTTTCTGCTTTGGAAGGATTCTTTCATCTGCTTACTGGAGTTTCCTGGGAAGTTGATGCGTCTTCTGGAGAAGCAGAAAGAGGAGCCAGTTGCATTTGATTCCTCAAATGCACCTACTCCCTGAAAAGCAGTGTTAAAGTGGCTAAATCAACATTAGCATGTTCTTTGTAGCTGTGATTGCCAGCTAAACCTTTGCCAAGGGGGAAGCAGAGTGCCTTTATGCTAGGCTCAGTCACCAACAGAGCTTTGTACAGGAGCAGGAGAATATACTGTATCTGAGGAGTGTTCTAGACGTGGTCAATCTTTCTCAGAGCTTTCTCTTGTACTTCGGTACCAGGAAGGTCTTGTGCTTAGAGGGAGGATCAGTGTGAAGGGTCCTTGCTCTTCTCCTTCCTCGTGTGTTGAGGATTATGAGCTTGGCTGAGTCTGTGTCATGGGAAGGGTTCTGACAGTGAGCAGTCATGAAGCCTTCAAACAGTCAGTGGCATCTGTGTGTTCAGTGAAGGAATGTCTTAGCTAGGAGCTGAAATCCAGGATATGAGGGGATGAGTGTTTTGGGTGGTGCTGGAGGTTACAGCTTGACAGGTTGTGGGGCTTGGCTGAAGGTGCCAGTTTTGGCTGAAGTACAAAGGCCCAGCTGGGTGTAGTGCAGGGTGCCCAGCTTGGCTTAATGGGTGCTTTGTATCTATGGACAGTCAAGAAACTGTGAGGCTTTCTAGTGATTTGTGCTTCTACAATGCAAGATCAATCAATGCTTTCTGTAACGTTATTCCCTCCAAAACCTGGAAAACCTTCATCCTTAACCTATAACCAGATCTAAGAATAAGGACAGTCAAAACTCAATTTAATATCTGAGCATATTTCATATTGTATTCCATCAGTAGCTCATGACTTTCTAATCTCATACTGATTTCCCTCTTCCATTGTGACAAAAGATAGAGCTGTCCTTTGTGCCTTCAACCTGACTGAGCTAAGCCATCTGCTTTCCTGCTGGGAAGAAACATTAGGAATAAAAGGCCTCCCCCNCATTAGGAATAAAAGGCCCCCCCCCCCCCCAAGCAAATATTTCCTTTTCTTATCCAAATGGTGTCTTCAACAGATTAAGCATCTGCTGTGTAGTGTCTCACTGAAAGGAGGAGTCAGTGTGAACTTCTTCAGTAACAAACTGGTGTGAATATTTGGTAATATTATGCTGTAGCTGCATGCAAGTGTTTTGGTTATGACCACTTCATTGCCTTTGCCAAGGGGTCTTTGGTCAGCTTTCCTTTTTTCTAGACAGACAGGAGAAGCATCCTGAAATACCCTTGGGCTCTCGTATGATGCAGGCTGAGTGTTAAGAATATTTCTGGCTTTCCTACATTTAGCTTCTAGCTATCCTTTTTCTTTGCACCCTCTTTGGACATTGTCTCTTGAGGAAGATAACTTCTGTGCCAGGGGAATACTAAGCACTGGGTCCAACTGCTGATGCTTTATTTTCTCTGCAGAAAGAAATTCAAGCCATGAGTCAGTGCCATCACCCCAACATTGTTTCTTACTACACATCGTTTGTGGTGAAAGATGAACTTTGGCTGGTGATGAAGCTACTTAGTGGAGGTGAGTAGTCCAATTTCTTTACCCTAAAAGTCAATGTAAAAATACCCTTTCCCTTGTTTGCTTCCTGAGCTTCCCACTTGTGAATGAAGACATTCCACAGAACTGTAGAATTGTTTAGGTTGGAAGGAGGGACCTTGAAGGCCATAGATTCCAACCATGAACCTAACACTGCCAAGTCCACCACTAAACTATGTTACTAAGCACCACATCTCCCCATCTTTTAAATACCTCCAGGGATGGTGACTCCACTGCCCTGGGCAGCCTGTTCCAGTTCTCTACAGCCCTCTCTGTGAAGCAGTTTTTCCTGATGTCCAACCTGAACCTCCTTTGGCACAACTTGAGGCCATTTCCTCTCATTCTGTCTCATGTTACTTGGGAGAAGAGACTGACCCCCATCTCTCTACAGCTAGCTCTTTTTTTTTTCTCCTATTTTGTATTTCTGGCAGTATTTCATAGTTATTCTGTATGCCTTTGCTAAGTGACTCACTTGAGTCCTTGAAAACTGGAGTGCATGACTTCAGATGCAAGAGAAACTTAGTTTGTGGTAGTTGAAACCATCCTAAACTTCTAGAGAGTACATCTTACTGACATCTTCTCAAATGACGCATCTGAAATGGTGCTTCTCAGGTCTTGTTAACAAAAGTTTCCTCTGTAAGCCCAGGATAAGTTTCTGAACTAGAGAAATGTGCAGCTAACTCCACTGTGCAAAACCATTTCTGCTGGTTTTATCATGAGAATTGCAACTCCTCTAGCAAGGCTGATCCCTTGACCTCCTCACTTGCAGCTTGCACACCTGCATGGTGCTGAAGGCTTGTTGTAACCAGCCATTCTATTAATTTTAACTTATTTACTTGTATACTGCTCTTTTGAGGAATTTTAGATTGTCTCCTGTATTTTGGGCAGAGCTACTTTGCTAATGCCAGTGTATGGCTTTAAAAAGGGAGGAGAACATCAGTGTGGGCAATGCTTGATTTGTATATTGCCAGTTTTCAGAGCTTGGAGTACTTTGCCTGCTTGTTCTAGTTGACAAAATAACTGGGAGTACTCAGAGCAATTTCAAATTACTATCTAGTTGGTACAGAGCCAGGGAAACTTCCCCATTCTGGATTTATTCTCTTAGACACTAGAGAAACAGCTTATTTATTTTTGAGAGAGTTTGAAAACTTCTTATCAGTAATGCTTTATTTGATGTTGTAATATTTTCCAGGATCCCTGTTTAAGTTACAGTTGAGTCAGGAAATGGAATCAAGGTCTGGATGATAAGACAGAGGACTGTTGCTAAATCTTAGGCCTGTCTTCAGGAAGACTTGATTTTCCTGGCACTCTAGTAAAAAGGACTTGAGAAGTGAAAAAAAACCTTCTTGGCTTCTGTGTTCTTGGCTTAATACCGAGGACTTTAAAATGCCAGAAGATGATGTGGAAAAATCTGGCTAAACCTGTTGGCTTTTTCCACAAGAGCTCAACAATGACCATAAGACATGTGTCTTTGAAGATCTTCTTTAGAGAACTTTAGCAGTTCTCTTGGGGCCAATCAAATGTCATGCCAACTTAAGCTTGTTCTGAAGGGTTTTTAATGTCTCTTGTCATGAAGCAGTACTTTGTCTTTTCTTGAAGGGACACTAAAGTTATGATGGCTGTTTGTACATAGAAAAAGAATCCCTGCCAGGTTAGTAATTTTGCTATGTCTGTAAAAAGTGTATCTATGGGAAGCTTTCCACTACATGAGGAACTGGCATTTCAGGAGTGCAGGAGAGGTAGCAGCAATGTTCTTGACCTTTTTCAGGAGAGTACACAACCTCTGAAGAAAATGCACAGTTGTCTTAGCCAGTATTTTCACAGCATTTTTCTGTCAGAACTAAGGATTGGGTTCATCCCTGAACCTCCAAATGTTCTTTTTGTCCTCTTTTTTTATGGGAAGTTCTTCTGGGGTAAAGCTGGAAAAAACCCAGACTTTAATGGACCATCTCATCATCCTCAAAACACACATATGTGAACACCATACTGGAAAATTTCTGGAAAAGTAATCATTGCTTTAGAACCAACCTCTTGGTGCTGTGAATGATGACCTACTTGTCATTTACTATTCACTTTAAATGGGTTTCTGTGTTACACAGTCTGATAATTGCCCCTTGTGCAGCTCTGGCATCAAGTTGGGTACTTCCAGTAAAGTAGTGCTGTGAGATCTCACTGCTGCTTAGTCTGTTGCATATGTTGAAGACTAGAGTCATACAATAAAAAAGAGTGGTAGCAGTGTAACCCTCTTTCCTCCCAGTGTTTCCATGAGCCAATGTTAAATGTTCTCACTCAAAATGAATCATTTGGGGGCTAAGGGAATGGCCAAAAGAGATGGAAAGACTTTGAGAATGACCTGTTGCTACTTTTTATGAAGGAGGGTACCTTGAGAGTTATTCTTCAACTTTTTTTACTTTATACTTTTTTCATGGCTGTGCTTCATAAATCTCATTTTGAGTCTCGTAGGCAAATTCTACAGACTAGGGGAAGAAACACAGGTGTTGAAGCTTTCTGACTGAAGAGCTTTTTCATTCACTTTTAATGAGGCTATTTCCAGTTGGTTTTAGGCTGAGTGATTTATGTAACAAAAGACACTTTAAAAACTGCTTCTCATTCCTTTCAGCTTACTTCTTATCAGCAATAAAGTGGCTAATTTTGTGGTCATCTGTCATCCAGTGGGAAGAAATAACACTCTGAATTTCTCAACAGGAAAAACCTTTGAGCTGTTTTTGTGAGCTAGAAAGGAAAAAAAAAATAACAGGGTGCAGCCTAACTCTTCCATCAAGGTGTTCACACAGAATCACAGAATGTTAGGGGTTGGAAGGGACCTCTGGAGATCATCTAGTCCAACCCGCCTGTCAGAGCAGGAGAACCTAGAGCAGGTTGCCCAGGATCATGTCCAGGTGGGTTTGCAATCTCTCCAGAGAAGGAAACTCCATGACCTCTCTGGCCAGCCTGGGCCAATGCCCTGGCACCCTCACAGGAAAGATGGTTTTGCTTGTGAAGCTTTTCTCACTTGGAGAGTAGGGACAGAGATGTTTACATCCCAATAAGCACATGTAAAACCTGTTTTGGTGGCCATTCTTTAGGTATCTTGATTGTGGCTTTTGTAGAAGAGAATTTCTTCTGGGTAAAAGTTCAGATTCTTACTGCTTCTCTTCCATCAGAGTCAGTCTCTGCTGGCAAGTGTTTTCAGGCTGAAACTAGATTTAATTTCAGCCTACTTATGCTGCCCTTATTACTTTGATTAACAGCCCACAAGGCAGAGCAGTCTGTAATGGAAGCCTTTTTTTTGTTGTAAGTGCAATTTAATTTGTTTTCGAGTTGCAGTCATTTTGTTGAAATCTTAACTTAGTCACATATGCAAATGTTTTCGAAATATCTTGAAGGGAAAATATTCTAAATCCATGAAACATTATTGTCTGATAACAGTGCCTTGCTCTTCTGAGCAGCCAGCTGGTGCACTCAAAGTTAGATTAATTGCCTGACTGGCATTGTCACTGAAATGGAATTATTTGTCTCCACTTCACAAATAGTGTGTTGCTAGAAGATATCATTTCCATCTCTGAAACTTGGCAGCAGTGAGGGGGTAAAGTACTGGTGAGCTGCTAGGGAGTAACACATAGAACTGCTAACCTGCATGAGAGCCAAGTCAGCCAGGCTGGCTGAAGTTACTGCTAAAAGCAGTTTGAACTGGCAGATTTGACACTGAAGCAGATGTAGAGTGTAGTTGTTGCTGATGGCAGAAATGTGCTCGTGATGATATCCAGCTGGGAGTGACTAGAGGTGCTGGTGTGTCCAGTTACTCTGACACCCTCTTTCAGATCTGGTGACGTGCATGAGTCAGGTTTATGAAGTGTCTGCTGTTTCTGTTCCCTTCAGTAGGTATTTCAGACTGTTTCCTCCAACGAAACTGTTTTGAGGCATTTTAGCTTAGCAATGTCAGCTTGGCACCCTGGCCTTTTGGTGCAGTGTTTCTCCAAACTAAACTCCAATGGGTATTTCTAGACAGCTGCTGATTTGCTCTTTGCCTTGCTGGTATTCCCCTGCCGTGAATTTTACTCATGCCTTTTTAAAGCCATCTGAAGCCCAGTTGTGCTCTCTAATTCCCATGGCTTTTTAGTAGGAAGAGGAGCAGCTGTCCTTTTGTTCTTGTGCTTTTTCTGAATGTGACCTGTTTGTTCCTCTAAATTCTTGCTGGTTTTAACAAGAGCTCTCATTTCACAGGTGACCCGAGGCCATGGCTAACTCTACAGAGCAGTTGCTTGTATGAAACAGCTGTCTGTGGTGGCTTGCTACATCATGCAACAATTTTTACTGTCCTAGCCTACAGCAGATGAGACCTCTAAAATATTCTTAAACTGTGTAAATCCTTTAAATATTGAAACGTTTCCGGATGGGGCACTCGGATCTTCTGCCTTCTTGAAGGCTTCTAATTAAATCTGCTAAGGAGATTACTATATTGAAATAGTTAAACCTTTTATTTTCCAAAAGTTTTTGAGATTATCTAATCAGCTTCTTAATTCAACCTTTTATCTTGATTATATGATGAAATGCTTGGCCAGCAGTTCAACAAGCCAGACCAAAAGGGTATGGCAAGTTTTAGGTCTTCACCAGGGAGATAGGACATCTTGCTCTAATTCTGCCATGTTAATCTCTGATCCAGTGACTCCTAATTCCAGCAGTGAGTTATGATCAAAGCATAAGCTACAGGTTCTTAGAAATCCTTGTGTTTCTGTTGAATTACTTTGTTAGGAGAGGGCTATGCAATTCTGAGTCCATCTGGAGGGTTTTTAATTTAGTTTGAAGAGACAACTTAATTTCAAATGGTTAAGGATGAGCTGTGAGAAGCAGGAGATGGTAGTGACTGTACATGATTGCAGAATGCAGTGTAGATCACACAGATCACGTTGCCACTCCTAGCTAGAGTAGGAAAAGCAAGAAAAAAGTCTTCAGATTTTCTCCTATAAGTGTGCCAGTCTCCACTGCAACAGGCTCTTTTATTCCTTTTATTGTATTATCTTGCTTCCTGCCTTAGTCTTACCATGTTTCTTACACATCCATTCAAGTGCTCTAGAGGCAAGAAGGCAAGAAGTGGAAGCTTCCTTAACTCTCCCTGTGCTGAGGTGGTTTTGTCAGGGTTAAAAAGAAACTTCAAAACCAGAAACCCCAGCAGTCTACTTAGATGTGTTTTCCTTTGTTTTGTGTAACTTGTTCTTTCCTTCAGTGCTCTTTTGCTGTATCTGTATTCCTCAGCCCCAGAAGTACTGAATCTGAGCAGCTGTTCCTTCTTGCGCGTTTTCTTCCTCCGTTTGTCAGAGGCTGACAAGATGCAGATTTAATTCTTGGCTCTGATGACAGGCTCACCAAAACCACTGGCTTCTGCTGAAATATCTTAAAAGATACAGCAATGAATCCTGCCAACTCCTGGTTCTCAAAGATGCAGCATATTCAGCATCAGTGTCCATCAGTTTTGGGGCAGATCCTATTTCTCACAAAATTGTATAGTGATCCCCAGCACTGTTTTGCAGCCTGTTAATGCCAGGCCTTGACATGGCAAATCAATGCAGGTACTATTACCAGTTTTTCTTTTTTATTTTTTGGTTGGAGATTAAGTTAGTGTATTAAATTTTCTTGTTCTGCTTGCTAGCTAAATTTAAAGGAGGAATATTCTTTGCATTTGACTTATTCTGCATCTTTATCCTGTCACTTAGGTTATAGTATAACATGCAAGATGTGGTTCCCACAGCAACTAGCTCTGCTGTACATTTCTTTTGCCTCTGGGGGCATGTAAAATTCCATCCATAATAGTCCTGCATTTATCTGTAATCTTGTTCTAAACAAGCTCAGCTTTCTGCTCAGGTTTTCTTACCCTTCTCCACTTCAGTCCCATGTGCTGAAGCATTAAGCAGTGTGGCTAACAACTGTCACATGGATACTTTCTTCCTCTCCAGATGAGGAACATCAGAAGCAGGCTTCCTAAATGCCATTGCCTATGCTTGTTGATGTAGGTGAGGTCAAAGAAACATGCTCTGGATTTGGAACAGGAAGTGCTGATGTTTTTGGTGGCTTGCTGTTGAAAGTGAATCAGTGGAACAATTAGAACTTCTTGCCCCAAGGGTGCGATTACACAAAAGTTTTCTCCAGCAGTGAAGCTGGGTTAAGAAGTTCCTGGCTGCCTGGCCTCCACCCTGCCTGAAGAACTGGATTCCCAATTAGTGCAGTGATCTCATTTACAGTATGGGGTCACAAGCAGATGCATTGGCACAATAGGGAGGTGGTGATCTGCAGAACTCTTTAATTTCGCTTAGCTACTGAAGGAAACACTGGAGTAGCACACAGTAGAGTGTGTTGAAGGAGACAGTTTTACTGGGTACATGTGTGGAGTACAAGACAGGACTGCAGTTGCTAGGTTTTGAGACAATCCATTGCAAATGCTCTGCCTGATGTCAATATAAAAACCCAAATATCTTTCTCTTACAAATTCAGTATATTGTTCTGCTCATGGATTTCTTTTGCCTTCATAGGACAAGGGGTAATGGATTTAAACTGAAAGAGGGTAGATTTAGATTAGATATAAGGCACAAGTTCTTCGCTGTGAGGGTAGTGAGGCACTGGAACAGGTTACCCAGAGAAGTGATGGGTGCCCCATCCCTGCAAGTGTTCAAGGCTAGGTTGAACAGTGCTTTGAGCGACCTGATCTAGTGGAAGGTGTCCCTACCCATAGCAGGGGGCTTGGAACTAAATGATCTTCACTGTCCCTTCCAACCTGAACCATTTTATGACACCAGAATTCATTGATCAGATACTGCTGTCACGGGTGGAAATCAACTACTTGCTTCTGGTAAGTTGGAAATGGCCTCTGTGAATCATGTCAGGTCTAATTGGGTGTTCTCTAGCCATGCCAGGATGGGAAAGGTGAACTGTGGGGATTCCTGCTCTTCACTCCTGGAGGGCAGTCAAGGGAGCACTGGGATGTCAGTTCCGTGTGTGCAGCCAGGCAGAGATTAATGTGTCTGCTGCAGAGCTGGTGTGAGCAATAAGGACTCCAGAAAACGTTGCTTATTGCATGTTTGTGTTTGACTTGCAGTAGTTACAGGTTGCTTTTTGTCAGGTGAGGGTAAGTCTATGTACAGCTAGTTCCCAGTGTCTTCTGCTGTCATTAGGAGCTGTTGCATTAGCTTTTAGAGCAGACTGGGAAGCTTGTTAGTTTGAGCAGAAAACCACTTAACTTGCAATTGCTGCACAATTTGCAACAATTAGCACTTGACTTTTGTAAAGTGCTTTACTAAGTAGGTGTAATACAGTTTGTGATTCCTGTCAGAATATGCTGGGACACTTTCATTAACAATGAATGTAAAATAATGCTATAATGCATAATACTAAATACTTCATCAGATTGCACAATATCTTCCTGTTGGTGTGCTGCTCAGTGTATATTTGATGAGCAGGAATTTGTTTACAGCTGCATTTTTTCCACATCAGTCTCTAAATGTCCTCTCTTTTGTCTTCTGTTGGGCTTTGAGATGAGTTGCTCATCAACAGATTTCTTTAAACATCCTTATTAATGACAGCATTATTTATATTTACATTTAGATTCCAATTCCAGCTCTTGTCTCTGTCTTGTTTTGTCTTTTCCTGATATGCTTCCCCTTCTGGGCTTGAAAGAGCTTCTCAGTCAGCCTCAGCCAAACTTAATTTCTTTTTCCCTCTCACTTACAGCTGATCCTCCTGTTTTGTGAATCTGTGCTTTCTACTTGTGCATTTCTAATGAGAAAAACTGGGAGGGAACAACTATAAGCAAACCTCTCCCCATGTAGAATATCCCCCAGAGTACTTCCCAGCATTATCTAAAAGAAATGTTTTATTCTAAGGAGGAGTAAAAGATATAAATTTGTTTTTTTTTTAAGAAAGGTGTTGTAGTGTATTTTTTTTTCCTTTTAAAATCTTTTGTGTGTTCTCTAGTACAGAGTTGAGTGCCTTATTTCCAGTGTGAACCTCATCTTAGGCCACTATTTTATGGGAAACTTTTCTCTTATACAAGGAGACTGAACACTTCAAGCATAAATCCCATACCAAAACTGCTTTTAAGCAGAGCTCCAACTCTGGATGTAAACTCATTTGGAAGCAGGCTCAGAAGCTGGCAGTCTGTGGAATGGTGCTGGTGTTTTGAAACAGTATGACAGCTAAAGCACATGTTCTTGTGTAGATTGGATCTCGGTTCCAGTTCAGCTGAATTAGTTTTCAGTTGATTTCTGGCAGTTGTTGTATTGCTGAATCTGCAGAATGGTCCTTTTCCCTCTAAGGCTGAGGATAGGGCTCTGATCTACTAATCTGTTGTTCAAGTGTAACACAGTTGGTATGAGAATTTGAGGTTGGTCCACTCCTAGGGCAGTGGAGGTCTTGCCCTAGTAAGTGTGTCACAGGCTTAACTGAGGTACTAGGGAACACTGAATTTATCAGGCTGATACTGAAATCCAATCTCTTTATCTTTTAGCAGAAAGCATTTTCCTCAGTAGTGAAATTCCCACAGCTTCTGCTTTCAGAGTAGCTTCATGCTTAGCTGTAGGTTTCTCTTTGAGGATCTGGGCATTCAGCTGCTCAGTGTCAGGCTTCCTGAGCTGGAATGCTGTAAGATTTTGAACATGAAATGAAGTGCACGGGTGTGCAGCTCAGCTATTTTCTTTGTATTCATGGAATACAAAGTGCTTTACACAGTTGCAACTGAGTCAGGAGCCAGGACCAACTCCCAAATTTACTGATGGGTGAGGTGGAAAAGTCACAACTCCAGTGTGTTGTGGTGCCAGAAGCAAAACTTATCCCCTGCGCAAAATAGGGATCATCCAAATAATGTGTTCTTCAACAGGAAGGGGACTCTTGGGTTGCTTTTTATGCTGTTTCCTGAACTAAGCATTTTGTTGATAGCCTTTTTGCTGTTCTCCTTTCTGTAGAAGACTGGCAAATTGCTCTCTTGCTTTGAACATCTCAGTGTGAACATGGCTTGTAAAACATGTGCTTAAGAGGTGGCAGACTGGCTTGGGAGCAGATCTAGTGTGGGTGTGAATCAGCCCTTTCACAAGGAAGGCTGGCTCTGTGCATGCCCTCTTGTCTGTCTAACCCCCACCTCCCTTTCTGGGTTAAATACAACCTCTAACTTGGCTAAATACAGAGGTTTTTTTTGAACGAATCAATTTGAGTACCATATGATCTGCCTCCTCATGTTCCTTGAGCCCTTTGCAGGAGAAGGGAAGTGTTTGTGAACAGTCTGCTAGCAGAGTTGTGGGTGGAAAGAGGACAAAATGAGTACGTGAAGAACCACATATTTTCACTGGACTTCTAAAACAAGTGACAGTTTGTTCTCCAGATAAAGCTATGTTTGAGAGGAAAAACCTGAACAGTGAAAGTGGAGGTTTTGGGGGGTTTTTTTTTGGTGGTTTTCTTAGGTGTCGTAAAAATTCTTGTCCAAAATAAGACACACGAATTCTTATCCGAAATAAGAAGCGTTGAGGCTTGTAAGCACGTACTCCTAAACTATGAATACGTGACAGGCTGAATCCCAGGTGAGTTCTCATGGCACACAGCAGAGGATCCTCTTCTCAGACACTAGAACCTAAAAGTGAGGTTTCAGGGGAAGAAGAGCGAGAGCAGGCTCTGACGTCTGAGGTTTTACAATTTCCTTTGTTAGAGATAATCTTGCTCCTTTCCAGGAAGTCCAAGGTGTGTCAAAACGACCTGAGTTACAGCTGGGTGAAACCTTTGGCTAATTAAGACTTAGAGCAGAAACAAAAGATAGCATCACCAAAGATGAGTGTGTTTCTGTCTTGGGCAGAGTAGAGGAAGGCTGAACACTGTGAAGTGTATTCTTGCCTAAAATGTTGGGGAGATGTTATGCAACTTCATTTCTAGATTTTTTTTCATAACCCCCCTCTTCCCCCTTTTCCCCTCTTTTGTTAGTGCCTGCTGTGTTAAGATCATGTTTTCTGCAAATATCTTGAACCAAGCTTAAGTTTTTTGAGGGGGAAGAGGAGGATGGAGGTGCCATTTAAGACAGACAGGTAGCTGGTCTAATGGCTTGCTGCTGATGAAAGGGGTTTCCTTCCCCCATTCACATATGTGTTCTCCCTCCTTCTTAACCTCCTTTTCCTCTCCATTGGCTCTGAAACTCATCTGTTCAGAGGTCATCCTCGCTACCAACCTAACATTGTTTTTGTTGTTTTTGTTGTTTTGTCCTCCTCAATTCAGTTTTTGCTGGGTTTAGTGGGTGTTTTGGTATACAGTGAGAGGACTGGTGCTAGTGGACCAGTGTTCAGCTCACCAGGGTGGGGAACAGTGGCTCTCCTGACTACAGCAAACTGTTAGGTGAACTCAGCACATACCATTTCCCACAAACTAAGGGACACTGTGCACCCATGTAATTGTTTCCTGTGCAGTTTGAATTGTGCAAAACAAGCCTTTCCACATGATGTTCGTATTCAAACCTTGCAGCCTTTGGCTTCTCACATGAAAGCTAAAAAGTGAAATACTTTGCTAAGCAAAAACTTGGCTGCACTATTGTTTTGGCTTAGAAATTCGAATAGGGTAGTTAATAAAATGGATTTTGAAGAGGGAAGAGTTTTTTGTCTACCTGAACCTGAAAGGTGAAAAGAAAAAAAACAATCCCAAAACCTCTGTTGTATTTTCCTGCTTGCTTCAAGAATTTACAAGGTGGAACTTGTCATTTCCCTGTTGACCAATTAATAAGATGAAATTTCTCAGCTTTTACTGTTCTTCAGATACTAAAAATATTTTCTCTTAGTTTTTTTGTTTGTGATTTAGGCAGAATAAACTTTTTTCTAAAATTTTCTAAAACTTTCAACCAGCTTTTCTAAACTACCTCAGTTGGCACTGAGGTGTTCCTACCCCCTCAGTCAAAGCTGGAATTTGTGCTTTGCAGTTGTGCCTACTTTTCTCAGTCTTTAAGAACTGCTCAGTACCACTGATACTGCTTTGTACCCACAGCTGTAAAAATCCTACTAGCTGACTATCCACTCATTAAACCATAGAGTCTCAAGTCTGATAGGACTAAATAGCACAGGCTTGGAAAACAAGCTTAGACATCCCATACTGGAGCAATAAAAATATAGTTCTGAGAAGACTTGTCTTCAATCCAGATGCAAATACAAAGAATACAGTATTCAATATATCATGAGAACAGGACCTTGCACAAGAGGTGTGTTGGTAGGCATTGATTCTGTTTATTCCCAAGTGCCATTCAAAGAGGTGGTTTGCTCTATAAAGCTTCGTTTGTCATGCAGGGTGATGTAATTCACACCATGGTTGGGAGAGAGACTAAGCATGATGTTTCTAAGGAAGGATCTAAGCTTACTCCAGTTTTGTACACAGTGAAAAGTGACTTATTGTCAGAATTCAGCCTCATTTGTTCTATGTTTAATGATTTCCACTTTTTTCTCAGAGCAGTGTCATTCCTTAGGATATTAGATTTTTCCTGCGATTCCTCTGTGTAGAGTCTGTAAGATCTGGAAAAGAGTCTAGTTTTGTCAAGCATGTTGCCTTCAGCTTGTGAATCCTGGCAGTTCCTGCTTTTTCCATTCCCCCTTCTGCTTCTCCAGTGCTCAGTACTAAACCAGCTGTAGCATCAATATCTACGTCAAAAGCTTCTGAGAGTCCTGTGTGCGTACACTTCACGGTTTGGCTTGTTCAGTAAGCCAACATTATAACTGAGTAACTTCTCAGTTCCTTGTGATCACCAGGATTTTACAGCCCCCCTTGAGCACCTGCACCCCTGTAAGGGTCATGTGTGAAACTTGCATCATTGCCTCTGTTTTCCTGCAGCAAAGGCTTCAGCTGCTGCCTTTGATCCCGATCATCATCACTTTCCTTCCCACTGAATTCCTTGGACTTTTATATTAAGGCATCAAAAAGTACACTGAGCTGTGGATCAGTTCTAGTTTAAACTAATGTATTTAACTCTTTTCTGTAGGCTCTGTTTTGGATATTATAAAGCACATTGTGGCCAAAGGAGAACACAAAACTGGTGTCCTGGATGAACCCTGTATAGCCACAATTCTTAAGGAGGTGCTGGAGGGGCTGGACTATCTGCATAAAAACGGACAAATCCACAGGTATTGTTCATTTTTCTCTTCTTTGTCCTGAAACTTGGGCCACTGAAACAGAGTAGCTGAGCACGTGTAGTCTTATCCCACAGTCAGCCAAATGCTTGTATAGTTCCTGCTGCTTTAGGAAATACTATGACTAGACCAAGTTTGGGTAAACTCTGGGGTCTTTAAAGTTCTGATACAGAGAATCACTTTCCAATTGTCAACATCCAGCTGCAAAACATAGTTTTTGGAGCTGGAAAACTTCAGCTGGTTTTGTTTCTTGCAGAGCTACAAGTCACCAAGAGCACTGCATAAGAAGTGTTGAGCAATTTAATAAGAAGCCCTTCAAGCCCTCTTCATATTTTTTTTTTTATTAAGGCTGACTGCAAGATCAACATGGAATTTGAATCTGAGTAATTTAACTAAAAAAAAGGAAACAAAATTAGTGGAAAAACTTCTGTAAGCAAATCCCAGTTAACTGATGGCCTGTGATTTGATGGATCACTGAAATGTGAATTTCTGTCCTGCTCTGTCATTTCAGAGATATTTATAAATCATGTTTTCCTATCCCCTGGTGTCAAGGTGTGGTGTAGCTTGGGAAGAGAGGATACTAAGTCAGTATGTTCTGCCATTAAAAGGAATGAGATTTGCAGTCTTAAGTATGTGCTGAAAATAGAATATACCACTTGTGGGTAGTATACATCATCCTAGCCACAGACTGCTGCTGAGAACAACAGCTTCTTCTTTCTTGGGAGTTTTGGCCTTTTTCTGGTACAATGCCATTAGAAGCATTGCTGCTGCTGTGATGGAAGTTCTGTCATCTTATGATAGCTGCACAAGAAGAGGTAACTCTCTCTGCTAAGATGTTATTTAAATTAGAAAATCCAAGAAATAGTTCTTTATTTTTTTATTTTTTTTTTTTTGCCAAACTGACTGGCTTTTTTGAGGTTGTTCTGGGTTAAAAAGAAAGAAATGGTTGGAAACAATTCTGGTGCAATTCTCTCCCCTGAAGAAGTCTAAAATTTCAGTTTTCAGTCTCCATTGGAGTTCTGATTAGTGAGAATAGTTGTCTTCATTGAAGACAATTTTCATTTCAAAGCTGGTTGCTTAACTTAGTTTTTTTAGAGGTAAGACTTCAGGGAGCTCTGGGAGTTTAGAGTAGAGTCATAGTCCAACTAAATTGCTGAGTACGTGGTAATTTTTCACCCTTACCATAAGTAATTGACAAAATCATGTTCATCTCTAACTTGCAGTCCCTGTGCTTGGCTGATTTAGTTCATCTAGTCTAAGGAAATCAAAATATATCTGTTAAAGCTGCAGTAACCTGTTAAATTTCAGTTTTTCTGAAGATGGTACATAGTGATTTCTGCATTGAAAGGGAGGTGGTTCTCCATTAGTGAAACAGCAAAACTCATAATTGTGGTAAAGATGATAAAGAATAAGTTCATGTATGTGGTGTGTTTGGTTATTTTTGATCTTCACAGAAAGCTCAAACTGCTTGGTCTGAAGAAAATGTGATTCATATTGACTCACTCAGAAGCAGGATGAACCAAACCTGCTGTGACCATTCTTGTCTTGCTTGTTGAAGCATTTTGCCTTTAGTTAGGGGACTTCAGCAAAGAAATCAAAGCTGTGTCATTGCTGCAGCTTAAGGTTGTGATGGTGTGGCAGCTACTTTGCAGGTGTTGCATCTCTGTGTTTTGGGGCTGCTCTGACAATTACATAATGGTCTATCAGAGAGGGGAGAAAAAAACAGGTATGTGTTGAGTCTTGCACCTGGGGAGGAATAGCTCCATGCACCAGTACAGGTTAGGGGTTACTTTGCTGGAAAGCAGCTCTGCAGAGGAGAACTTGGGAGTGCTGTTGGACAACAAGCTCACCATGAGCCAGCAATGTGCTCTTGTGAACAGGAAGACCAATGGCATCTTGGGATTAAGAATAGCATTAAGAAGAGTGTGGCCAGCAGTTGAGGGAGGTTATCCTCCCCTTCTGCTCTACCCTAGTGAGGCCTCATCTGGAGTATTGGGTCTAGTTCTGGGTTCCCCAGTTCAAGAGAGACAAGGAACTACTGAAGAGAGTCCAGTGGAGGCTCCAAAGATGGCGAGGGGACTGGATGGAGCCTCTCTCTGATGAGGAAAGGCTGAGGGCCCTGGGGCTGTTTAGCCTGGAGGAGAGCAGACTGAGAGGGAATCTTCTCAGTGCTTACCACTACCTAAAGGGCAGATGTCAATAGAATGAGGCCAGACTCTTTTCAGTGGTGCCCCATGACAGAACAAGAAACAATGGGCACAAACTGGAACCCAAGAAGTTCCATCTGAATGTAAGGAAATACTTCTTTCCTATGAGAGTGCCAAAGCACTGGAACAGGCTGCCCAGAGAGGTTTTTGGAGCCCCCTTCTCTGGAGAGATTCAAAACCCACCTGGATGTGATCCTGGGCAACCTGCTCTAGGTGAACCTATTTTAGCAGGGGGGTTGAACTAGTTGATCTCCAGAGGTCCCTTCCAACCCCCACCATTCTGTGATTACCTCACTGTGCTGGAACACAGTGGTCTGGGAAATTTGGAGAAGTGGCAATAGTCATGTTACAGAAGGAGGTTGTGTAGTTGCCTACCTGTGAGGCACAAGATGGGTTTTTATCTATTGGCAGAAAGGAAGCTTATATGCCTTTGAGGGATGAAACACATTTCCTTAATGGAGTTAATCATGCTGTCTTGCATTTTCTCCAGATGTGTGTACACTGCTGAGAAAAAACACCACAGTTGTAGTGCAGATGGACATTTCCCCATACATAGGAATATCTGTATGGTTTTCCCATTTTGTGTTACTCAAGGGGTCATAATATTGGTCATGCCTGATGGGAAAGGCAGGTGGAAATGTTGTAGTTGTGCCAGAGATGCTCTGAGAGGAAGTGTTTAAAATAACTGAACTTTGGTCCCCTGGGTCAGCTTAAAGTATCTGGCTCTGAAGGAAACTGCATCAGGTGATGGCTGAACTGCTGAATATAGAGTCTGCAGTGTGGGGCAGCTGCAGTTGGGGTGAACTTCAGGCTGGAACAGGTCAGCTGGGAAGGGTCAAAATTGAAGGGCTCTGGTTAGACCTCAGACAACCAACTCAAAGCAAGCAGCCATCCAGTAGAGCAAAGTGTTCAGCTGGTTACATTAAAATATCCCAACTCCATCTGTATTACACTTAGGAGAAAATTACTTGATAAAGTTAGAGACACAGTATGGGTGAAATGAATGTAATTAGCACATCTGAAGCTGGACAACCAGGCTGGTGGCAAAGCCTGAAAGACGAATATCTGCACCCAAATGTAATTTTATGGGCACTGTTGACCTGAAGCAGGGACAGCTTGTTACTGCTGTAAATCATCAGTGAGATTAGAGAATATATGTCTGATGGTGGAGCTGCTCAATAGATTTAAATTATGTATCATCTTAAATGGGTAAATTAACACATGGAAGAGTGGCCTAATGAAATTCTGCTGCTGCTGAATCTTACTCTCTGTAAGACTCCCTTGAACTTAATGCCACTTGCAATTAAGGTTTGGGGAGCTGGCTTCATGTGCAAGTGTAAATCCCTGCTTTGGACAGGAGAGTAGTTAGACAGTGTTCTCCTGAGGAGATTAGAATGCTGAATATCTAGTGAAGGCTTAAATTATAACATTTTGTTATTGTTGTTTACTTTTCTGATTAACAGCCAGAGCAAGGCTGACACTTGAATAGATGCCATTGTTCAGCAACAAATGCTTAAGTCTCCCACATTGTCCAAAGTGATGGTTTTTTTGCCTTCATTTTGCACGGGCTGTTGGGAACAGAGCCTGTTGCTTTACAGAAAAGACAAAGGAGAAGGCAGAATCAGGTTTATTTTCTTGATGTGCTCTATATCAAGGTAACAAGCACAAAGGATCCCTGTCGTCTTCAAAATCACCTAGTCTGGCAACTGTCTGCCTTTGCAGCCATGTGCCTGTCCCTGGCTGGCTGTCCTCTGCCAGCTGCTGCTGTCTCCAGGGGGGTTTCTGTGGAGCCTGGTGATCCCCATGGCAGTTTGAAATGCCAGTGATCTGCCTTGTGTTAACTGAACTTAAATATCTGGGCAGCAGCCAGCGTGCTGAGGATGGAGAGGGAGGCTCAGGAACCTTGGGCTGAGCCATGCTGCAGGAATCTGCTCGGACACATTTTTGTAGTGCATGGCAAGCAAGACTGACATGCTGTGAGGGGTCACTCCTGGGCTAATCTTGTCTGGGTGACATGCAGGGTATGTTGCACTTCTTCCCCATTTGGACTCTGATTCCTCTGTGTATTTGGGGATTAGCAGGAGTTTGATGAGTGACTTTAAAATAAAACTAAAGCAAAACCAACCCAAGAGGCTTTATTGCTTAAAAAGGCTTGTTGGAGGGAAGTTCAAGGCTTTTTCAGGTGGTGCTCTTTATGGCAGTCTGACAAATGAATCATGCTGATTAACTGTTACAAGGTCTCCCTGTCTTTCTCCCTATTTTTATCTCTGAGCTTATCTTCTGTTCATGATTAGCTGTTGTGTAACTGAATATTTCAGTTAGTCCAGGTGAAATGATACACTGCTCAACTATAACCAGATTCTCCTATTGCAGCATAATAAATGTGATACTCACAGGCTTCTTTGTAAAAACAAAAAAAACTTAGGAAGTAGTTTAGGGTTGCATGCACTTGAAATATTGGCATGGCAGTGATCCAGCTATTAATTTGTTTGCTGCTCTACTTCTTCAGGGGTCAGAGGTGCAACAGCATGCTTCATATGCTGAGTTAGATCAACTTGTGCCCCCATAAATAATGTTTTGGGCTTTTTTGGTGTCTTTTCAAAAGTCAGTTTTCTGAGCGTGGTGCAGCAGAGTGCCATGGCAGCTGTTTGAACATTGCTCTGAAGAGAGCCTGGAAACAATATTCTTGCTGTGTTTTGGTTTTGTTTGTTGTTTGTTTTTTTTTTTTCCCAAATATATTAACTTATTTTCTGGACCTTAGGATAGCTTTGACAGAGGATCAAAGTTTAGTTGTCTGCCTCTTCTGTGTATATTCAGATAAAATAATTTCTGTATGTGAGCCCATTCACATCACCAGCACTTGTGTGTGGCATTTTGCAGGGGTGCTCCTCCAGTAGTGAGTTCTGGATTTAAGATGAAGGAGCTAATGGATATATTTTTGGCAGAACTCAACAGTCCTACGGGATTCAAGCTTAATTTTCATGTAGCTGATTAATGCATTGATAGCCATGCTGGCAGGTATTGTGGTTGAACTGGATTCCAGTATGCCTCTATTTTGATGACTGAAATACTGTATTTTTTTGTTTTTGTAGCAATACTGTAACAGAATTTCACAGCTCTCCTCTCCACAGTGCTATAAACTTATTTTGGGGAGTGTGTTTTGACACTGAAGTTTTTCAGGGGAGAATTGAAGAGTGGATGACAAATAGGATGTGGAGCCTTTCACCTCTAATTCCCAGTTTGATTTTTAAGTCAAGACACCAGTAATTTGAAAGCTAGCTATTGTTCAGCCGGGGGAAGTGGAATTGAGAGAAGTGTACTTTGGTCTCTTCTGCCGTGTAGGACAGGATGGGCAGAAGAGGTACTTGTTAATGCAAATTCTAAAGCTTTAATTTGTAAACAGTTCAGTAGCCAGAACAATAGAAATGTTATTCTTGGATGCCTCTGCAGGAAGGAAGAGAAGATGCTGCTCTAGATTGTACTAGGCCATTGATTCCCCCAAATAAACACTTTGCTGTACAGCATCAAGGGCACAAGGACCACCAGATCTCCACTCTCTGTACAGTTGTCCTGGAGTGTGTTGTGCATGGTCTCCTGGTGGATGTTTCTTCTACTACATCACCCAGAAATTAAAAAAAAAAAAAGAAAAGTTTTCCTGTGGTTGCAGAGAGAAAATATGAACCAGATGTAAATCCCAAATCTGCAGACAGCCAGAAACAATAGCTCCTGTGGAGACGGTTTTCCTCAAAGTGGATAAAGAAAGACAGCCTCAGTTCTAAAGCCTAAAAACCTGGCAATTGCAACTCTGATGGTAAATAACTGCTGCTGCTGAAAGCCCAAGAGTGCTGGGGGCCCTGCAGTGGCTCCAGGCTCAAGTCAGTACCCCACTCCTTAGGGGCTCCTGAGGGGCTTACAAGGGTCCCTGTAGTGACTCCCAGCCTGATGCCTGAAGCCAAGCTCCTGCTGTATGACTGTTGTGTTCAGGTGTCTGTCCTCCTGTCATTCTTCAGGTGCTGCCTCTGGGCTTTGTCACTGGGTGTTCTACAGTTAGTTCCTCAAAGGAACTNAGGGGCCACAGGAAACCACAAGGGATTTTCAGACTGTACCTGTAACTTTGATTTAGTCTCAGGGAAAAACACAACTTTTCGGTACAACTATTCTGCACTGTGTTAAAAGGGATGTGTGTTCATAGGTTTTTCTCTCCCCTCTGTTGCATGGAGAAAAGAACCAGGAAAAATATTATGAAGAGTAGGAGAGAGAGGTCAGAGTGATCCCTGAAAGGTTCAACAACAGTGACAGGTTTGGGTCAGTGATCCATGACTGAGTTGCACACTCAACTAATATGGTTTCTAGCAATACCTGATTTGCCAGGAGTAGTTGGTTTTGATGTGTTTCCAGGAGGAATAATCTTCATTCACAGTCTGCAGCACTAATTGTATCAGGTGAAAAAGTAACAGGTTCTCTTAGCTTTCAACTCTGAAGAAGCCAAGTGCCATCCATGCCTACATACAACTACTCTGTTCGTGACATCCTTCTCATGTCACTGCTTTTATCTGGTATAGATTACTGGCACTAGATGACCCGATATAGTGTTTTGGGACATCTCTCTAGCAGTAATTGTTGAAGTCACTGGTGTTCATCCTTTCTGCTGTGATGCTTCAAGCAAATAACTCACTTCAAAAAGATGGCTTTTAGTATTGTCTCCTGTTGTAATGCAGCAGATTTTCTGGCTTTTATAGATCCTTAAAGCTGTGGATGTGGAGATGCCTTAAACATTTATTCAGACCACTGCAGTCTTTTCATTCATGTCTTATGCTCAGGCGTGAGAAAAAGGTCACTTGCTAAATTTTTGGACACTTGAAAATTTTGTGAGGCTGCAACAGGAATTATTTTTGCATGTTCACTACATCAAGTGATATCCTGTCTTGCAGAGTTCTCCTAAAATTTTAACAAGTAAACCTTAATAAAAACAAAAAATGAGACAAAACCCACATGTTTAGGACAAGATATAGGGAACTGCCAGAAAGAAGTGTGTCATTTCATGGTAGCCTGGAAAGCATCACCAAGTTAGACTGGGAGTGCCAGGAGATCTATTTCCACTGTACTGCTTTCTCCATTTTAGAGGAATAGCTGGATGAAGTAAGGAGATCTTCTTTTCTTATGCTGGCCATGCTTAAAACTAATCTAGGTTTTGGAGAAGGAAGTCAAGCTGGCAAGTCTCTTGCAAGCCCTGTTTGTCTTGAATTTCTCCTTCTGTGTCATGTTGCGCAAACATTGCTGAATGAGAGCTGTGGGTGTCTTCCTACATATGGATGTCTCTTGGCTGCATAAGAGGATGCCTTGGACATTGTATGTGTATAGATATATACATACTGCTTCTCCAGAACAGGGTTGCTTATTGCAAATTTAAGAGTTTTTTGAGCTTCCCCATCTCAAAATTTTTAGGCCTTATTTGATCTGAGTTGATTTTGTTTCTAGGATGAACTTCCATCTCTCCATCATGGCAGAGTCAAGACAGGGAGGTGTGTGAATCTCTGGCTCTGCTGTTTCTTCTGCTGCCTGATCCATCTTGTACTCAAACTGGGGCGATCAGCATATGGTAGTTTTGGGGAAATTCCTATTTCTGAGCACACTAGGAACATGTTTTAGCATTCAGGAGACACCACAGCATGGTGGCATGCATCAGTAGTATTGCCACATGAAGCATGCTGACCTCCTTGCATGGTAAGTAATTTGACATGAAAAATTGAAATAAGGCCACATTATAACTTGACTATTTTCCTCTTTTACCAACGACCAAGGTAGGGCCTCCCAAAAATATCTGGGCCTCCTGGGGTAAGATGCAGACCTTGTGACTCCACAGCTTGGTCTGTGTGTTGCCTTTTATGCAGCAGCTGTTAAAGGAGCTTTGTGCCTTGTCCCCACTGCAATCCTTAGGAAGTAGGATCAGGAAATGGAAGGGCTGAATAGATGAATTTGTGGAAGAAATCCTGGTACATTTTTAGCAGTTGTTCAATGGTACAGAACCTTGATTTTAAAGCCTGCTGTGCAGGGTCCTTTCCTTATGGGGGATACAAGTGGAAAAACTAAGTTCTGACTGAATAGGGGAAACTTTAAAAAGTAGTGTGTGAGGTTAGAGATGTAGCTTCTCTCTTGCATTTACTGCCAAAGGGCTGAAGATTTGTCAGAAGCCCTGTCTGCCTGGCAAATCCTCCTTGCTGTGAGCTGGTACTGTAACAGTGATGTGCATTGGGGTAAATGAGAAGCAGCAGCCTCTTCTGTAGGAGGAAAAAGTAGGACTGTGAGAGCTGGTATGGTTAGATTGTATCCATATTGGGAGATAGGGCTAGGTCTAGTGTTTGTAGCACTTTATTATCTAGCTGAAGGAGCTGATCTGTCTGGAAACTGATTTTTGAGGTTTTAGTTTTAGCTGGAGCAACATAGACTAGACTAGACTGGTTGGGTTGGAATACCTTAAAGATCGTCAAGTTCTAATCCCCCTGCCATGGGCACGGACACTTTCCACTAGACCAGGTTGCTCAAAGCCCCATCCAACCTGGCCTTAAACACTACTAGGGATGGGGCATCTACCACTTCTCTGGGTAACCTGTTCCAGTGCCTCACCACCCTCACAGTAAAGAATTTCTTCCTTGTGTCTAAAATATCTTCCTTATATCTAGAGGTGCAGCTGCGGATACTTGAGCACTGATGCTGGGCTGGAGGCATGGTGATGGATGGGAGGTAAAGTCCAAGGCAGACAGCTGTTGTCATTGAACTGCAATTGGTTAAAGGGAGCCTTTAACCATCATTAGGCTTGTGAACACGTGAGAAGGAATTAATGAGAGCACAGAAGCATCAAAGACAAAATTGGCACAGGAACAAAAAGCGTAAGCTGGCCATAATTTGCAGAGATAAAGGAAAGTTGCAGGCACTGCGATAACAGCGACTGTGTGACAGGCAGGAGCACAGGAAGCGATGTGACACACGGCTTGCTGTCTTGCACCCAGTTAGCCCAGGGTCTGCAGCAATTTCTTTACTGCCTCAGCATCTTAGTAGCCCCATGAGCTATTCAGATAACTAAGATGACAGAGTGAATTTCGGGAGCATCTCCTGCAGCTTTCTTTGGTGAGCTTTCCCTTGTCTGAGCTGACATAGCGACTTAGCCTAAAATGAGTCAAATTTCTGAGTCATAGTTTCTTGGACCTCCAAACCCTCTACTTAAAGCAGCAGTCCACTTCTGCAGCACTGGAGGACAAAAAAATCAAAAGGAATTGTACCTACTAAGTGTATTATGGATCCCCTGAAATGTGTTTTATGGTTTAGCTAAAATGAAGTACAATGGGATATTCATTTGTCATGTAGCAATTATGAGGGTTTCTGTTCGCCTGTGCCAGGAGACTGAATGCAGTTATCTCTCCCTAGAGGTCCCTTCACTGTACTGTGATCTGCCTGGATGTTAGGGGCAGGGCATGAAGAAAGCAAGTACTCAATGTACTCTTATAGCTTGTCTTGTTGGAAGTTGACAATCCTTTCCAGTAGGCTTTGTCTACACACCCCTCTGTTTGCAAAGCCACAACCTGTCAATCGTTTCTGCTTCATGCTGCTTACAAGAACCAGAAAGAACTTAAAAAATTCCTGATATCACTTGGATTATTCATGTAACTTCCTCTAGATACTAAAATGACAGTTAAAAAGCCCTTAAATATTCCTACCTAGCTAGCCCCTATGAAGTTGGGGCTTTAAAAATGCCTCTACTATTTATGAGCCTTGGAGTAAATCATGAGTTGCCTTGTGCTGCCTGGCATTTAGCTCCTGCACTGAAGCCCTCATCTTTCACCACAGCTCAGCAGCTGACAGAGCAGCTCAGAGAAGAGGGTGGAAGCAATTGCTGTGCCTCCCTGATCCTGAGCAGTAAAGTGTGTTGCTGGGCTGGGTTTCTGCTGTAATTTATAGCAGCCTGGCTGCTGCTGCTGGTTCTGGCTGCCAGTGGCCACAAGGGCCTGCTGAGAGGGCTGTGGATGAGCAGGGATGAAGCAAGCTGTGGACTTGGCCCTGTCTTCCCTCTGATTTATGCCTGCCACAGTGGGGAGGCTGGAGAGAGGAGTATGGAAGCTGCTTTGCCAGCTCTTTGCCATTGGAAGACCTTCAAGCTTTGGGAGATGTTCCTGAGTCCAGCTCTGCAGATTTAAGTACAGTGCTGTAACAGACAGTAATTGCATCTCACCTGAGAGTCTGGGACTTAAGACTCAACTCTGTGACATGAAGATGTTAGTGTAGGCAGCTTTTCTGAGCAGGAACAGAGAGCATGCTGCTGTATGATACTTCCAATACAGTTGTCTTGAATGCACTGTCCTATGTTATACTGAATGTGCTGGTGTTTGAAGACATAAAAATACTACTCTACTGGCATGCTTCAAGCTTAGTTTTCATTTTGCAGCTCTGTCTCAAGTGGTAAAGCTCTTGCATATAGCCAGCTTTTGTATCTTGGCTTATAAGGCAAAGGGTGACATAGTAACAGCAGTTTACTGAAGGGAGAGTAATGTTCGATCATAGAGAGAGAATAGTGTTCATTTGGTGTATGATGGCACAAATGGCTTCATATTTAACTGTGCATAGAGAGACTGTCCTGGAAATACTTTTCACATTACTCAGAACAACGTCAATTACAGCAATTGGTTGCATTCAACATAAATGTTTTGAGTTATTCATTACCATTAAGGGAAAATAGTAATTCTTGTATCTTGCACCTTCTCTGTTTGTAAATGAAACTTGGCAGGACCAACCACTCCTTCCTCATGCCAAATTGTGCACTATAGAGTTCAGTCCATGAAAATTTATTGTTACAGTTGATGTAAATTGCATCTAATGGGCAGATGACTCATGGCTGTGCTGACAGCCAGCATTGCATCCTAAAGGCATTTACAAGCAGGTTGGAAGCAAAGGCATAGTAAACAGAGCTCATCTCCATTTCTCCCTTTGTGTGATGGTTTTCTTCTCAGTGCTGGGCTACAGAAGTCCTGGGATGCCACTCTTCTGCTGAAGTCATTTGTATTGTGGTTGCAATAGCCTTAACAAATTGTCCTAGATATTCACAGAACCATAAAAAGGTTAGAGTTGGAAGGAACCTTTTGAGGTCATCTAGTGGGCATCTAGACTAGATAAAAGGAAGAAATCAGTTATGATGAAGGTGGTGAAACACTGGCACCAATTGCCCAGAGAGGTGTTTGATGCCCCATCCACAGAAATATTGAAGGTCAGGTTGTTTGGGGCTCTGAGCAGCCTGATCTGATGAAAGCTGCCCTTGCTGACTGCGAGGGGGCTGGGTGAGATGACCTTTGCAGGTCCCTTCCAACCCTAACCATTCTATGATTCTATGCTATGCCAGCATTGCAGAGTTGGTTATTGGCAATGCTGGTCAGCAAGTCTTGCTTCTGACCTTAGTGTAGTAACTGCAATGACAACTACTATTTGGCAATGCCAAGGGCTGAGGGCAGATCTAATAATTTAGCAGGATTTTAAGGACTTGTGCAGACTTTTTATAGTGGGAACAATTAGGATACAGTTCCTGTAGTTCCTCCCTAATCCCACTGGAAAATTAGTTGTGGGGAGTGTGCACTCAAGACTGAGGGGCATCATCTTATTTCCTTCCTGTCTCTCCTGTAGCTGGTATGCTTGATTGCAATTGTGCTGGATCAGGGATCAGTTTTGGTTATGTAGCATCTCATACCTATGGCCCAGCCCTAACCTGAAGGCATTAGTGTGATGTAACTGGTACATTAGCGTTTGGCTACACTGGGAAGCTAAACAAGTTTGGAATGCAGATGAGGAGGGATTTCTGCCCTGCTGCAGAACTTTTCAAGGCTGATGTGGAGAATCCAGCTTTACACTGGAGCAAGTCCAAACCCCTCTTCCCACTCTGGTTGTGAAGTATGAGGTAAATAAAAACATAATCATTATTTTGCAGAAGGGCTCTTGGAGGCTTTAGAAGAGAGGAAGGTGACAGCTATGGAGCAGGAATGTCCACAACTCTGGTGGTATTTGTTAAGCTACTGGCAAGAAAGAGTTTATTCCAGCCTGTTGTAACTTCATTTAAAATGTGATATAATTACTGTTTACGCTCCAGCCTAAAGCTGCTTCCTGTTTCCAGTGTAGTTATGCCAGAGGCACACCATTTTTTCGAGTGGAGCAGCCCCGGATATGGGCATTACCACATTCATAGGAAGTACCTTCCAATTGTTACTTTTGGCAGTAACTATATCCTGCAGTAACAAACTTCTCACCATTCAGTTTGTGAGTTTATAAGCATCTCCTGAAGGGAATAAACAGGGAAGCACCATTTGTCTCTCCCCTGCCCCACTGCTTTAAAAACAATTAATTAATCTTAAAGATGGTTTGATCTTGAAGATGGTTTTGAAGATGCTGCTGTTAACACCACTACATGCTAAAGAAAGGCATCTGTGTTCACCCAGTGTCAGTGCTGCTCAGTGTTCATGTGGTGCTGTTGTAGTGGATGTGATGTGATGTGATGCCAATACACTGGAGTGAGGAAAGGGAAAGGTGGAACTGGTCCCTGTGCAGAGTAACTCTGAACAGGGTCAGTGTCCCTATGCAGCTCACTGTAGATAAGTTTTGCTGCTTTGGGGTGGAGTATGCCACACTGGGGTGAGTAATAGCCTTTTCAGAGGGTTGGTCACTGGGAGGAAATGCCACATCAAGTGGTGATTTAATTCTGCAGCTTGACTTGGGTATTTGGCAGTGGCTGTTGTTGGCCTCGTGGATTTCTTACTGTAGCAACGACTTGAACCAGCTTGAAGCACCATATTTACTGGCTTTTGTTTCCAATGAGAAAATATGTAAATCTTAATTAATCCAAGCTGAAGTGAAAAAGAAAACAAGACTCTTCACTGGAGCGGGTTAAGGAACTGGAGTCCTTGGCTCTTTTCTGATGAGATACAATCTGAGTGTTTGTTTCACTACTTTTTTTCACTCCAAGCCTGTCTAGCTTGCTCTGTTATGGTAGGATGCTCTGGTGGCATTGAGTGTGTGCTGCTTTCTGGCTGCTGTTGCTACACAAGTGAAACCTGCCTGAGATTTTTGGACTCTGAAAGTGTACTATGCTTGAGGCTTCATCCTTAATTCTGCTGAAAAGCTTCCCTGGCACTTCCCTCATTGCTGAGTGTGGTCTGCTGGGTGAACTGCACATGCCATCGTGCTGGCAAGGGAGGTTTTGATTAAGGAAAATGAGTTTGGAAAGGCTGTACCATACTGCATGGCTCAGCTTACTGGGGAATCACTCCAGCATCCTGCAGTGCCTTGGAGGGCAGATGGGAGAGGAAATTACTGTTACTTGTGTCCATCCTCAGCAAGAGGAACAATAACTTCAACAGGCAACCTAGGCACATGCTATTCCTTTCCCTGCAGCCTGGAACTGGCAGGCAGCTTTGAAAGGGCCTCCTGTGTCCTTGCTGTTTCAGGAGAACTGACTGCCTGCATAAACATTTCCAGTAGGATTGGAGAGTTTCCTGAACACTCTCTGTTCCCTCTACATTAGTGCTGGTGTGAGGGGGGGGAGATTCCTGAAGGTGGTTGTGCCTGTGCCAAGCATGTTTCATGCCATGTGAGCCAGCTCCTTACCTAGGAAGCAGCAGACTAGGGCACTGCACTCTCATGGCCCCACGTGCTCATGGGGTTGGATCCCAAAGGCATCTTCTGCCTAAATATTGGCAGAGAGCTTTTCCATTCCCTCACTGTTATGGGCCATAAATGCTTTGTGGGAGTGCAGGGGTTAGTCAGGTTTGTGTCTCTCATAGTGATTAACTCTCAACAACTTCAATTGTAGAGATTTGGTGAAAGGATGCTAAGAGGGAGTAGCATAGCTACACCCTTAATGTTGTATTTCATCTCTTCAGATCCTTTGGTCTGCTTTAGAGTCTCCATCTGCTGCAGTGCTAATGCTTTCTTGTCTGCAGTGGCTCTACCTGTCAATTGCAGGAAGGAAACAAGATAGTGCTTCTTCCAGGGAAAAGTTGATTCACCCCTAAATGCATATTCATATATTTGGCCACTGGTAAAATGAGCAGGACTGGAGCTGCCTGGCAGCCATCGTTTTACATGTCTAATTATTCCAGCATCACTGTCCCAGCTTCTTACCACTTTGAATTCCATTCTGCTATTAAGTGAACTTCTCAAGGCTGTCTTTCCATACAACTCCAGCATCTCTATAGAGATCTATCCAAGTGTTCTTGATCATTAAAGCAAATTAGTCTTTTCCTGTACTTGCCCTTACACTTGGGCTTCAAACAAGGATTAGGCTACAAGATAGTCACTGCTAGCAAGAGGTGTATGTTTAGCAGGACTTGAAATACTTGTTAGAAGGCTAAAGGCTGCTGTCAGCCACAGTTTGCTGCTCATCTTTAGTAGGATTGTCTTATGGATACTCTTCATTTACTTTTGTTCTGCTGGATGTTGGGGAAAGCCTTGTCCTGCCAATGTCCTGGACTGGGTATTGGGAAGAACCTAAAAAGTGCTAATGCTGGAGAGGATGTGTTTAAAATTATCCTGGCCTGGAACTGGCAGCAACCCAGGCTCTTCTTTAGAAGAGTAAAGCCAGGAAGGAAGAGATTTCCAGGGCCTGACTGGGGCTCTTTGGCCAGGCCATCACACCAGTTCTGTTCTCATGATGCACGAGGGAGGAAAGAAATGAGTTTAACTTTCTGTGTGTGTGTGTGAAAGGATTTGGGATATTTGTAGAAGGCAGTGGAGGGAGAATCTGCTTGGTGGTGGGTGTTCTGTTTGTTTCTTTTTTCATTTCTCTTTCATACAGGTGGTTGCTGTTAAGGGAAGGTGTGTTGTGAGTTGCTATCTATTCACTGGCATCTATTCCCCAGACAGATGCTCTGCTTGCAGCCTTCTTGAGACAGCACCTGAATGTGCTCTAGATCTACTAGATTTCCTGGCCTGTGCAAGCTTAGGCGAGCCATGATGGTGAACGAGTGTCTGCTCTAAAGGTGCTTCCTTTGGCTTTGCATAGGGAGCAGCCTGTGAAAGAAAGCTGTAAAACCTCACAGCATATTTGGATTGAAACTAGGGTTCCCCTCGAGGATGGAGAAGTGCTGCTGTTAAGCTAACAAACCAGAGGGGGATTAGGGTGAAAAGGGGGTAGTACAATAATTTTCATAGCACATGCTGGATGTTCTTGCATGCTTGTTGACTTTGGTTGAAAAAAAGTAAAATCAGGGAGACTTTTTCACTAAAGTTGAGACTTCACAGGATAATTGCATGGCCTCAGTTTCCCATTCTCACCTTCTCTGTCATGCTAGCTCTGCTCACCTGAGCCTTGGTAATGTGGTTCAGTGCGTTAAGCACTGTCTGGCTTTTCACCAGTGCATGGAGCTAAACTGGCTTGCTGAGGGAGTGTGTGAGCTCCTCCAGGGCTGGGGAAGAAAAGGTAGTTAAGAGTAGATAACTCACTGTCTCTTGAAGTCTGCTCCCCCAAAAGAGTGCAGGAGCATCAGACTAGTGCTAACTTAAGAACCTGAGACAAACAACTTTCCTTGTGTTTTTGAGGGGACTTTCTGATAAGTTTTTCTTTTTTCCTGTGCATGGTACTTAAGGCTACTAGCTACTCAGTGTCTGTCTACAGAAGTTACAGTTGGTGTTAAGTTCCTACTGTTTCTGCATGATTCAAGCAGAAAGTGTTAATGCAAGAACCAAAATATAAGAAATAATAACCTTTTAATGTATTTTTGTTGGTTGAAGGAAAGATTTAATGACTTCCACTTATTGTGCTCTTTCTGCAGAGATGTGAAAGCAGGAAATATTCTTCTTGGAGAAGATGGCTCAGTGCAAATTGCAGGTAACTTTCTGGGTAGCTTTGAATAAAGTTTAGGTATAACTGTGTCTTCAAAGAGATGGGTTAATGATCAAGAAGAAACCTACATAAAAATGTTAGCTTCAGGAAGCCCCACAGTTTTATAAACAAAACAAATCCCACAACACAGAAAAACCCCAAGAATAAACAAACCAAACCAACCAAACAAAAGCCAACCCAGAGTTTATTACACCTTGTTATCTTAAAACACTGTTCTTTGGAATAATAAATCCTTAGAATCAATAGATTAGATAAAATTCTTGGCATAAACTGGTCAGATTGTTAAAACAGTAAGTTCACAGGCTTGGAAGTGGCTGCACAGACCTCACTGGTGTGTTATTGATGTGTAAGGCGGTTTTCAGAAGGACTGTGGTGAACAGTGTATAGATTCAACAGAAGGAAATTGGTATGTCTGACAGTAAAAAGTCACTTGGGACTTTCCCTTAACCAAAGATCTGCCAGGCAAACTGCTCATGTGGGTACTCCCTAGCCCACCAACTGACAGAGTGCATTTTTGACTGCCCTAACCCAGCCCAAACTGGGGTGGACTGGAAGTCGTGGCAGCAGTTGTGGAAGCTGAGGGACAGGATAGGGAAGACTTTTAAGACAGTTGCTTTAGCTTGTGCAGATGTGCCTGGATGAAATGTGTGTTATACACACTGCTGTCAGGAGCTGCATCAACACAGGTATGCTGAAAAAAATCTCTGGTGTGAATGAGTCATGTCTGTGAAAAGGATGCTGGGTCATGTGTGGAGTTTCTTTCCCCTCTCCTCAATAGTACTCTTCTGGTCTTTTATCTCATAGATGTTCCTATGAACTTCACTACTTTTTTCCAGAGAGCAATAATTATTATTATTGTAGACTATTAAGAGTTTTTGGAGAGTATAGTTAGAACTGGTGAGATTTGGTTTTCCTCCTCTTCTCAGTGCCATTTTCCTTTGCTGAGTACAGTTCCCCTCTGACTAGTTTCTCTCAGGACTGTGCTCTGCCCATGAATCTTGGTGCCTTTCCAGCCCTTGTGCCAGCTCTAAGCTGGAGAGCAGAGCTTGTGTCTGCTCCTGCCATCTTAGCAAACATTCTTGGACATGTTTAACTTTTTCAGCCCTATATTTATTAGGATCACCTGTTTGTGATAAGGTCTCTTTCTTAGTGCCCTGTCCTGCTGGTGGAGTCCCAGCAGTGAGTCCAACCAGTGGGCTGGGAGTGAAGGGACAGAGCTTTGCAGCAGTGTGGCACTGACTGTCACCTCAAGCTGTGTGATGCTGAGAGGTACAAACCAGTTTGGTGTTTCTGTGCCTGGGTTTGCTTCTTGGAAGGGAAGGTGTAGATTTTCTACCAGGAGGGAGAGGGCACAGTCCTTTACAGGTAGCTCTTCTCACAGAATCACAGAATGTCAGGGGTTGGAAGGGCCCTAGAAAGATCATCTAGTGCAACCCCCCTGCCAGAGCAGGATCACCTAGAGCAGCTCACACAGCAATGTGTCCAGGCAGCTCTGCAATGGCTCCAGACAAGGAGACTCCACAGGCTCCTGGGCAGCCTGGGCCAGTGCTCTGGCACCCTCACTGCAAACAAGTTCCTCCTCGTGTTAATACTAAACCTCCTGTGGTCCAGCTTGCTCCCATTCCCTCTTGTCCTACCATTGGATGCCATTGAGAAGAGCCTGACACTCACCCTTAACATATTTGTAGACATTCCTGAGGTCTCCTCTCAGTCTCCTCTTGTCCAGGCTGAAGAGACCCAGCTCTCTCAGCCTGTCCTCATAGGGCAGATGCTCCACTCCTTTTCTCCCTCTGCAGAAGGTATTAAACCCTTTTACAGGACATAACACCTAAAATACAGGACTTGTGTTTAAAACCTGAAGTTGCTTTGTTTTTCCTTTGAAGTCTCCCAGTGCTCTTAATGCCTACTGTAGTATTTCTAATGAGGTGTAAATAAATCATGCTGTGTGACAGCTGATGGAAAGGTAAGAAGTGGTGTCTAAAATACTCAAAAGAGAAAACTTTATACAGTGAAATCCTACATTTTGTTCCATAAAGGGGCCAAGATGTAATATTCTGGATTTGTGATTGTATGGGGCTTTCGAGTGTCTTCTGGGAGAGGCTGCAAATAGCTGTTGCATTAGAGCAATGCACTGTGGAAGTGCTTCTGTCAGCCTAGCAGAAAGCTGCTTGTGTTTCCTTTCCACAAGTGTGCCAGGGCTTGGCCTTTCTTTTGAATTTATTTTTATTAAGGCTTACTGGCAATAGGTTCATGTTAATGTATTTTTTTCCTATGAAATAATTTTTAGTTGATAAGTAGTTGTGAGGTTGGCTACTAGTCCTCTTTCAGAGGATTCATTTTGTCTGTTATTTGTACATGTTCCCCTGGACTGAGCTATCTACTGGTGGTTTCTATGTGCAGTGATGAAATCCATCTCTCTGCGTGTCCTGCAAAACAAGATGTGCATAGTTCCCTCTTTACAGATTCTTTCTTTGAACATGCAAAAGGGCTAATCCTGCAACCTCCATGAGACAGCAAAGCTACTGAACTCAACCAAGGTCAACAAGTTCACCACAGTGGCAGGAAGCACTTTCCTTTCTGCAAAGGCAGCTGATGACTTGAAAGAAACAACAATAAATGAATGACTGAATACTGGAGAAGATCCTGACCTGGTCATAACACGAGATTTTATTTCTGTGGGAATTTCTGACACTTCAGCTTCCTTTCCTTCTGACTCAGAATGAAATAGCAAAATTTCTTGTGAATTTTTTGAGGAGGGAAAAATGCTGGAAGCAAACTTATCTCAATTATGTGAATTTTGTTTCAGTGAGATCAAAGCATTTGCCTTTGACAATAATATTGATGCATATTGTGAATAATTCTGTTGATTGTTGAGTGCTTCAGTTATCAGCTGGATGACATCACTGTTTTCCCAGGAGACAAATATGTTTAAGTTTCACTGGAAAGTTACACCAAGAGAAAAAAAATAAGATTGATCAGCTGTGGAATGAAGCCTGAGGGTTAGAGTGGATGAGGCACCTCCCTTGAAGGAGCTGGTTTGATGTACCTAAAAAATGCAAATAATGTAGCAGGAAGGAATGACTTCAGTTCTTTTATAATGACTCCTTTCCCTTTTCCATCCCTCTATCAAAACAGCCTGTGAACAGTTGTTAAGAAGGTCTTATTCAGTGTTTGGCCTTTGCAACCTTTTGTTCCTGTGTGTTTCCTACTTCTTGACACAGTTCATGTTTCTTGTCTCAGAAGAAATGTAAATCTTGAATGTAAACATAAGGAATGTAAATCTCAAACTGGAAATCCTTTGAGGGGAAAAAAACAAAGCTGCTTTCAAGGTTTAGGGAAAAGCACTGGACCCTGTGGTAGACAAAACCCCACTACATGCACAACACAGCAGTGAATTGAATTACTTGGGAAACTTTCCCTGTATAGAATTGATGGTGATAATTTTGCTGCAGGGTTGCTGATACACTTGTAAGCAGTGAGAACTAAAGCTTCTGTTGGTTTGGGCTGTGCAGTTCTGTTAAGGGTGACTAGAAAGAGCATCTTGAAGGTGTGTCCATGTTCCTCAGTGTGTAACTCCAAATTGGTGGCTGTGCATTGGATGTGAAAGCTGCTGTGGGAGCACTGGGAGCTGAGGCAGACACAGGTAAAGGGACAGAGGAAAAATCTGAGTTCAGGAGCATTTGCTGGAAGTAGGATTTGTAAAAATTCCTCTAATGGCCTTGCACAAATGCCTAGCTTCAGACTCCTCCCCAAGTCCCGAGACTTGATATTTTTACTCGTGGCTCTTGTCTATTTTTAACTGTGTAGTTCCTTTTGCTTTCAAAATGTGCATCCACTGAACCAAGCCATAAAATTGCCTTTGACAGATCCAGCTGACCAGTGAGACCTAACCTGAGGCTCTTTGCTTCTATCTTAACCTCCCTTTCTCTCCTTTTCTCTCCAAGGACACTGGCTTGGGCCTGTGGCTTTGCACCAAGTTCCTGGAGCCTGTTACAATCTGGAGAGTATTGCTTTCTCACTTTGAAGTGTTTCCTTGCACATGGAATTAATCTGTCTTCTGTAGAGAGCAGGACACTCTCCCAGATACCATTGTTCTGGGCCATGCTGACGGTGGTTGCAATGTAAATTGAGATAGCCACATTCTTTTGTGTTCCAGCCTCTCCATGGCAATTATTGTATTTTTTTAAAAACCAGAACATAGAGCCTCTTTGCCCTGGCCTTTATTGGCTCCCTGGAGTCAAAAGCTGCATGAGTAAAAACACTCTTTATCGACATAAACTGTGTTGGCACCAGTATTGCTGCATAAGCCAAAAGACTTCTCACAGTAAGCAAGGCTTAATATTATTCAGCTTATTTTACTGTGCAGGCCCTTTAAATTATTATTAAATGAAACGAGAGTCTTGATAGACTGGCAAGGGTTGGGAGAGGCTGAGGGAAATTCTCCCAGGGTGCACAAGACTTGGTACAAACCATGCCACAACCAGAGCATGATCTTAGCATCCTACTGAGACTGGGTGAAAATGAAATCTTATTTTCCCTGATTTTATGCAGGGAGATATTGAAATAATGCTGTCACCCACCCTTCTGTGATTGAATGTGAAGAAGCAAGGGTCTGCTGAAGCCTGAAAGGCTCATGTCCCTCCATGTATGGGGATTTTTCTGCTGTAGGGACAATAACATGTTATCTTCAGGTTTCAAAGGCAGTGGGGTTGTCACCATGCAGTCACAGAGGTGCTGGCTGTGCCTGCCACAGCCTAGGCTGGCCATGCTGCCAAGCCTTGAAGTGGATTGAGATTTCACAAAGTTGTTCAGGACTTGCTAATTGATACTGGGCAAATTGCCTAACCCCTCTCGCTTTATCTATTTATAAAATGGGGATAGTTGAGGCCAGGCAAAACTTGTGTAACTGAATTTGTGTAACTTTCCACAAATCCATGCCAGCTTGTCACCGGTTCACTGTGTTCCTGACTGCTCTTAATTCATTGTACCAAAATAGAGCTCTACATAAACATGGAGCTATGATGCAGACAGTGTCATTTCCCCACTTTCCCTTAGGAAACTCTAACTTGGGGAGATTAAATTGCTGTAAAAAGGGGCAAGACACATATTTAACTCAGGGAGAGAAGTGCCCATTGCAGGACTGACTCAAGCAGCCAGTGTTGTATCACAGACACATCTAAGCCTCTTCTCTCTTTTGACAAAGGGGCAAAAAGATTTGTCTGTGCTTGGTGGAGAGGTTTGGTGCCACTCCTGTGGCAGCATGATGTGAAGCAACTTCTTGTTTGCATCACTTGCATATCTCTGTTTCCTGAAGAGATGTTGCACTCTTTGGTTCTTGAAACCACTTGTGAACTTCTCCAAGGGCAGTGGCTTCACCTAAGGCTTTGTCATCCTTAAGTCACTCTGTGCAGTACTAGTGTATCTGTATTGGAGCTCGGCCTTAGATGGGATCTTTATGTTTACTCAGCACAGGGATTTCATGCATCTTTTATGTGCCTTGACATTATTGCAAAAAGGCTAAACTTGTGATGCAGTAAAGCTGCTGTTCTGCATGGAATGGATTAGTAATCGATGTGACTGTAGTGATCTACCTTTACAATGAGAATTTGGGAGAATAAGTGTGTATTTATAGATCCAGTCCTACTGTATAACCATTTTACTCTTTAATGGAAAGAAGTTTTTGATTCTTACTCTTCACTAATCTTCCTTTTCTCTGGTGTCTTACCACTCACTGCATTCTCAGCACACAATTGCTGTTTACCTCTGCCTTCTTCCTTTTCTTGCCAGGCTTTATCCATCTTCAGTGCTCTAAAAGCTGTAAAGACTACAGAGAAACACTAAGTACTACTGTAGACATTTTCTGATGGTGAACAACTGAACAAAAAGGAAGGCGACTAGTGGAAAAAACATTTAGTACTCTCTTCTGAAATTGTTTTACTTTTGCTTGAGGAGGGATAATACATTAGCAACCCAAGTTTAAAAACAGATCTGAGTGCTTTGAAGTTCATTGGTTCATTCTGTTGTTCTGCCCCTGCTGAATTTGGGAACTGGTTTAGAGCCTGATCCAAACCCACAAAACTCTGCAGGAGCCTTTCTGTTATCAGTAAGCTTTGGTCCTGGCTTCTAGTTAGTGCACAGTCTTCTTTCCCTGCTACCTACCTTATAGCTACCTACACTACTAGGTTCTTAGGCCTTTTGGGATTAAGGTAATGGTACAATATGAGATGTAAAAGAAGAGGTGATTTTTAATGGCTGACTTCAAGATTTGGATGAAGCAATCTACTTTATGATACAGTAGAAATGTATCTTCCTGATGTCTACAGCAGCAGGGATGCCAGTTGTGATGTGGTCCTGCCACAGCATTCTTGTATTGGTGAGTTGTTTAGACTGTCTTTGTTTCTGCAACACAGAGTAGTAAAAGGAGATTTTTCTTTCAGCTTTCACATTTCCTGAGTGGCCACAATAGTTAAGAAGTTTGACAACTTGGATGCATTAATAGCAGGAATTGTTGCCTAATATGATGCTTTTTCAAACACTAGTCTACAACTTCACTGCCACTGTAGATAGCTTGGTAGGGTATGTGGTTTGCAACCCATGATGTTTCTTCTGAAAATGACAAAATGGGCCATATTTTGTGCAGAGCCTGCATCAGCAGAATTGTCATTTCCATTCTGGTTGGTTTTGCTGTGATATGTGACTCTGGAGAGAAATTCTTTTAGTTTTTTGGTTTGGGGTTTTTTTGGGTTGTGTTTTGTAAAGAAGCCTTTGGTTTGTATCACTGAAGCAGGTCTGGCAGATGAATCTTTTCTACATTGCTTGAGAAAAATGCTAAATCAAATGATGGTACTGCTTGCATCCAGACATCCTGGAGACTATTCTGTGTGAGCAGACTGCAGGAGGGCTGCAGTTCTCCTTCAGAATATCTGCCAGTCGTTGGATTCCCAGCAGTGGTGATTACTGGTATTGCAAGCCAGGTCCAAACATTTCCAGTTCCTCCCTGATTCTGCTGAGGCATTCCTTCCTAGTTATCACTGTAGTGAGCCAATAAAAAACACAAGCTGCAGGTGAAGAGTACAAATGTAAATACTTCTGAGCTATCATAGATTTCATGACTTTCCTCATTTTCTGGAGTTAAATTCATGTGCAGTAACCGAGTTCTGCTTTGTGTTTCTGAGGACAGTTAGCAGTGGCAGAGAGAATGAGATAGATTGTACCAGCTGCTCAGGAGTGAAAATTGAACCCCAACTTGTGGTAGGATTTAATTTTATTGTTTTATAGATATTTCTTGAGAGCAGGCACATTCTTATCTTAATAGCTGGGACTTGGATAGACTTGGTAAGATGACATTTGAGGAGATGGTTTTAAAGTCATTCCTTATAGCAGGGTAGCACAGGCTGGTTGTGCCTGTTTTAGACCACTGGAAATGTGGGAAATTGATAGGGAAAATATCTAATAAATCAACCATGTAACGGAATACAACTTAATTCCATTTAAGCCTTCTCCTGACCTCAGATGGCAGATCACACAGAATCACATAGAATCATTTGGATTGGAAGGGACCTCTGGAGCTCATCTAGTCCACCCCCCCTGCAGTGGCCAGGGACATCCCCAACTAGAGCAGCTTGCCCAGAGCCCTGGCAAGCCTCACCTGCAATGCCTCCAGGGATGGGAACTCAACCACCTCCCTGGGCAACCTGCTCCAGTGTTCCACCACCCTCGTGGGGAGGAACTTTTTCCTAATATCAAGTCTAAATCTACTCATCTCCAATTTAAAACCAAAGATATAGGGGCGCAGTTTCCATCTGGAATTTATAAACCCACACGTGATGTGAAGTACTTCATGGAAACTTGAGGTAAGATAATACGCACACGTTCAAATACAGCACATCACAATAATGTGCTGATGGCACTTGGACAAGTTTCTATTAGTATTATCTTAATGAAAAGAAATTCTAATTGTTTTTGTGTTTAGAACGATAGATCTTGCAAGACTTCACGTAATGAGCAGTAACATGCAAGTAATTTTACACTGAACTTTTTAGGGAGCTCGTTCAGTTTTCTGAGAAAAGCAAGGGTGGTGGATACACATATCAAAATCCTAAAGAAAAATCAGTGTTGCAAAAAGTGATTTTCCAGATAAATACAGGTTGCAGTGATACATCTAGACATACTAAAGCTTCAAGGTTGGGAGGAGGACAAAATGCCTTCAGGAACAGGGAAAAGAAACAGACAGCCCATCTGGAAGATGAACACTACTGATAGTGCTAGTTTTAGCTCTGATTTCTATGCAACTTTCTCTAATGTCAACTTTCAGTTATCCATGTTGAGACAAAGTTCCTGTCTTTGGAAGTCTGTAACCTAAGTGAGCTAGAAGCTTTCTGCATCATATTCTTCCAAGTGATAATTTCAGTGGTGTTTCTCAAAAGTTGAAAGACTGGCAAGAAGAGATTCGTTGCACTGCTGGTGTGGTGGAAAGGGAAGCTGGGGACTGTCCTCACATGGATGCCATTGCTTGCAGATTGTAAAGAGGGATCTTCTGTTGCAGTGCATTCCTTGGTTAGGGTAACATCCTTAGGCCACACAGCAACTCTGTGGCTCCTCTGAGGAAGAGTTTTGCATTTGCAGGTTAACTGTGCCAGCTGAGCTTCAAGAATTTTCAAGCCAGTTGTGGTCAATAATGTTCTGTTCTGATGTGAAATAGCCCTTGCATTTCAGAGACTTACTCTCCAAGCCTGTCATCAATCTCAAAGATGGCATTTAAGATTTTGATTGCTAGTACTGTGTTGAAAAAAGGGGTGGGAAGTGGTGGATAAAACTGAGTTACAGAGAATGATCTACTGCAGGACTGTAGCTTGGCAATACATAAGCAGTGTCACTTGGAGCAAATTGGGCAGTAACACTTGCACAGTTCTGTGTGTTTACAGTTCCTCTGTCACCTGATTTAGTATTTATTTATTTTCTTCCCTCCAAGGACAGTCTACCATTCTCTCTTGAATGACTTGGTAGCCAAATCTTTTGTAATCCTTTCCTCTGAGCAAACATACTGTATCCCACTGCTATCCCTGCCTGCCCTGCACGTTGCAACTGTTCACAGATCCTGTTTTCCATGTCATTCTTAATTGCATAAATCATCAGTGTTCTCATTGAAAGCACAGTTTTCATGTAAAAGAATGATTTCTCTTAAGTAATACATTTACCAGTGTGTGCATGGGGCATCCTTTAGCATCCTTCAGTTTGGGAAAGATGTTTTAAGTGGAGGTAATGGTGTGCAGGGGGTGAATACCTGTCTGCAGGGCTTCCTCTGGGAGGGTTGGGCTGCACAGGAACACGTGCTGCTTGATTCTGTAACACTGCTGTATCATCAGGAAGCAATCCAAGTTCCTGTTAAAGCACTGAGCATCTCAGCAATGGAAGATTACCAAGCAAAGCATATTCTGGTAATAAAACATCCAGAATAAGGTCCTGATGCCTCCAGTCTGCAGGATGCAGTTAGGACAGTTAAAGTTCTAAAGTCTAGTAACTTCTAAGTACTTGATTTCATTGCTGCAAATATTAACAGGATGCTGACTGAAGTTCAGTTATTTGTTCTGTATGTATACAAATGTAAATAAAGCTCTGGCTGTCAGAGGCAGGTTTGTACAGTAGCAGGTCTGCTGGGGGAGCATGGGCATGCTCTAATGTGACCAGTGGGCTGGAATGGGAAGTGGAATTTTCCTCTCTGCCAGACAGCACTGAAAGCTCTGCTGTCCCCAGTAATTGAATGGTGGACTTCAGACCATTCATGTAGCAGCACTCTTAGCTAACTGTTGATCATTCTTCATTTATTAGGAAACTTCTCATGCATAACTGTATGGTCTAGTATTTAATAGGTGGCTGGGAATATGAGGGGAAAGAGGGGACAAGCTTTCAGTTTGCTTGGGATGTGTTTTTAATAAGTTTGGCTTTGCTTTGGTTTCAGATTTCGGCGTCAGCGCGTTTCTGGCCACCGGTGGGGACATCACCAGGAATAAAGTCAGGAAAACTTTTGTGGGCACACCTTGCTGGATGGCACCAGAAGTTATGGAACAGGTGAATTGTTTTTCCTAGTGCCTCTTAGCTGGTCTGCACCTGGAGTTTCCTGTTGTCAGCAATGACTGTATTTACTTCAAACTAAGATGATAATTTGGCATCCTCTAAGGCTTTCTTAAAACCACAGGATGTTCTTTGCTTTGCAGCAGGGATGTGCTGGGGGATATTAAGTGTACAGTAGATTTTTGCCCTGTTCCTTCTCTTCAGGTTCCTGCCTAAGATGACGATGAGGTAGCTCACTTGTTACATAAAGAAAACAAACCTGCCCCTCCTTCTTGCACAAATGTGAGGTAGAATATAAATAGTTTCACATGTGGTAAATATGCACATACACATCTTGGTAATGTGCTCTTCTGTGTTAGCAATATGAGGATTTGGGGTAGCTAACTGAACAGGTCAGAGTGGGGAATTACTACAGTAAAATAGCATGCAGTTTTATTTAGGTTTTTAGTTTCTCTTGGCTTGTGAGTATCCAGAGTGTAAATGCTGGGGAATGCCTACTTCTTCCCCCTCCTCCTCTGCTCTTTTGGCTAGCTAAAAGATACCACAGTTCTTCCCACTGGGTGGAGATATGTCACTTTCTGTTCTTCACCACTTCTAGACTCAACTACAGAAGCTTTGTCTACATGACTTCTGATGAAGGCCACATAGAAACTTTGTTTGATGTAAAATGTTGTGCATTTCTGAGCAAGATCCACAAAGGAAATCATGCCCCGGTCCTGACAGGCCACTTGCAGGAGCTCTCTACTGCACTGGTGTTCAGTGCCATAAGCATTCTGAAAATAATCCCTCATCCCCTTAAAAACAATTGGAGAGGACTGGATGCAGGGTTTGATTTTTGACAGCTGTGGCAAGCAGAAATATGACTGATTGTAAAGGTTTTCTTTTTTTTGTCCATACAAAATTATTTTTAACAGAAGTGTTTTGGGAAACTGTTGTTTTATTGAAGTAAACCCCCCTTGTTACTTTTCTCCTTGCCTTCACAATAAAGTATTTTGAAGCTTACATGTATAGATGTGTTTATCTCTCTAAAATGAAAGGTGTCTAAAACAGTGATAGAACTTTAATGCATTTTTTTTCCTGCGCCTAAAACTTCTTGAGCGATGGAAATAAGTTTGGTGTAGCTTAAATATAGTGTTGATGAAAAGCTTTTTCAATAGTTGGCCTTTCCACTGGCTCCCCATGGTGGCACTGAGGGGCTGGTGCCTTACAGTGCTCCTGCAGCCCCCTCAGAGTACAAGTCTAACACTGTAGAGCACTAGCCACATTTCCCAAGTCAGGAGCAGTCTTTGCAAACTTGCTTCTGAGCTGTTTCACTGTCATANTGTGGGCACAGTTATGGCACCAGGGGCCACAGGAGACCACAAGGGATTTTCAGACTGTGGCTGTGTCATAGAATCATTAAGGTTGGAAAAGACCTCTAAGATCATCAAATCAACCTATCACCACCATTCTACTAAATCAGCTTCTAGGTTTTTGGTTTTTTAATGTTGGTTTAAAAAGAAATAAACCCATAGTATTCAGTATTTCCAAAACCAGATGAGAGTTGTTTCTTGCTTTTCTGTACTTTGTGTTCTGTCCTTGTGCACAAGGCACAGCAGGCTGGCCAGGACCTAATGGTGCTGCTCCAGGATCAGTGCAGTTAGAGTGGCTGCAATCTGCAGGATAACAAGGCAAAAAAGATTTTAAGGAGGGTGCTGAAAAGGGGAAATGAAGGTTTTAGTGACAAAGGGGGTTCTTGATGCAACAGATGTTTCTGAAGGAGACAGATTTTTTTTTAGGAAGTCCAATACCTTCATGAAGGCTTCACACATCTAACTTGTGGCAAATATTAGATGGTGAGGAGGTATTTTGGATGCTGATGTGAAACCCTTGAATGTCCCTTCATGTCCATCATACTATCTTCCAGCAGGTGTCACTCTGAGCCTCTATATCCAGCTCTGGAAAAAGGACGAAGGGGTTGTTGTAGATTAGCCTTCAATATGTAGATGTTATTGACCCATTTCCATCTGCTTTACTTCAGCAGCATTAAGTTCCTTTAGCATGTTAATACATGATAGCCTGGCATTGGCTTTTAATGTGTGTTTACTTGACAGATTTGTGGCAAAAAAAAAAAAAGGTAGTGAGAAAAAGAAATGTTGTTGATGTAAGCTAATAGCAGGGTGGTGACTAAGCTAGATTGGACAGATGTCAATATGAACTGCTGTAGACAGTTTTGAACTTCATAGTTTTCACTTTCACACAGGATTATATGATATAATTAAAACCCCCTCAACTATAAACAGTTAAAATCCCAGTGGGGAATGGGGAGTTGTATAGTGTATAGATGTGCTGCAAGGCTAACTGAAAGATAAAGCTGAAGTTATTCTCAAAACCTAAACATTGTGTGTGTGTGTGAAAACACTCACCCTTGCAACATATTTCTTCCTGCACTTTGTTCTTTTAAATTATATGAGATATCTGCTTGTTTAGTTAAATTACCTGAAATGTGTTCATAATCATGGTATCCATAAACTGAGGCTCTGAAGGAAACCTTTCAGACCTTTAAGGCTTATGAAAGTGATGGCTATGGAGTTGAAGAAATTAGTGCAAGATATAAATTTCTGTTGCTAAAATAAATTTCAGTTCAACTCTAATATGATATGAAAAATAGTGCAAGAGAGTTGCTTGTTTGTTTGCCAAAATTTGAGATGATCTTGAAAGCAGTTTTGGGGAAGGTTTTTGGCTTCATTGCAATGAGTGTCTTTCTAATGCTTGTTGGGTTAGCTGAACACAATATCTCTATTAGCTTTCCTCTGATATAATATTCTTTTTTTCCATAGTATAAGAAGAAATACAAAGCATTCTCAGCAACCCAAACACTTTGTTTCCTTGTAGCTGCTGTTGAAGTTAGTACATAATGTCTCTGCCCTGCAGCAGAGAAAGCAAGTGCCAAACTATTACCTAATGATAATGAGGAAGTTACTGTTTTGGCATATGAAATATTTTTTCCTGTGCAAGAGGGGAAGTAAATGCCATAAATTTTCCTGAACAAGTCTGTGTTTAATGTCAAGTACAGAAGCTACTACTAATTAGTGGAGGGGAATTATTCTGCAGACAGGAACGAGGAGCTTTTTACTGAGCTGCTGTATACAGAAATTTCAGGATTGAGCATGTTTGCAGTCAGATTGATGAAGCAGTTGACTGAAAGCGTAGTGAGGCATGTGTCCCATGGGCACAGCAGTCCATCTATTAACTATGAGAGTTTCATTAGACTGTTTAATGACTCTCTGTGTCTTTGTGTCAAAATCAGAGCCTGGGTTAACCCAATGCCCCCTTTATATTCTCCACATGGAGAGCTTTATTGCAGAGCAGTCCTAGTAGCACAGTCCACAACCATCATTTTCACCAGACTATGACTTCTGAAGCACCTCTTTGAAGCCATAAGGAGCTGGGGAGGGCAGAGAAGGGAGAAGATATTCTTACCATTTCTTTTAACACTGTAGTGCTGATCCTTCTAAATTCGAATGACAAGGAAGGGAAGGCTGAAAGGAAGGGATAGGAAGGCATGAAAGAAAGGAAAGAGAGGCTGAAAGTAAGTGCAGGATAGCAAGAGGCACAAGCTAACATCCTTTAATATTTTTCAGGTCAGAGGATATGATTTCAAGGCAGACATCTGGAGCTTTGGGATCACTGCTATTGAACTGGCTACAGGGGCAGCTCCTTACCATAAATACCCACCAATGAAGGTGAGCAGGTCTCCAGATACTTATGCAAGATAAAGGATCAGTGTGTTCTGTGGGTGTTTTCAAGAATTTGGCCAGCATGCTTCATTCAAGAGTTTGCCTGCTCAACTACCAGTTGTGGATCATGATGTTCTTAGATTTTTCTGAAGTCAGCTTTTAAAAGTATGCCACTTAATCAGCAATGTCTGAAACTGTGCTGGTTTAACTCTTGTAGAACAGAATTAATGTTAAGATTTGTATCTGGGCAGGCACTATTGAGTAGCTCAGTAGTTTAGAAATGCCATTGAAGTTCATTGCATATCAATGATTGAAGTTCATACCACATCAGCGATTATGGCAGAGCACTGAGGAGTTCAGGGAGATATGTTGCTGATTTAGCTGTTGCTGTTTTCACTGATACTTCCTTCTGTGATTATTGGTAGAGTTTTGCAGTAGCTTCTGTAAGCTGTACTTGTATTTATTGTGTTTGGAATGTGTGGGTTGTAGCTTTGAATACAAAGATTGCCTATTTAGTATTGTGTATTGTCACAGAGCAGATAGAATTCTGAGTCTCCAGTTCTGTTAGGTATGAGTTCCAGTCATGCAGCCTGCAACAGGACTTCTGTGTTTTATTTATTGAATGCAATTGTATTTCACTGCAGATTAATTTTGTTACACAGCACAATGACCCATGCATTAAGTGACCCTCTAAGGAGAAGGGAAAAAAGCAGGGAATTCTGTCATGGACTGTTGTATTTCAGCTAGATTGATGGGCTCTTGCTGCCCTAAGCAATATAGCTGTTGAAAGCTATTTAAATGCACTGTGTGCTGCCTCCTTTTCTAAAAATAGATATTCATCTGTGTGTAGGTGACAAGTGAAAATGGAAATGAGAAATTTTCTTCCTTTCCTTCAGCATATCTGAATGATATGAAGGAAATAATCTGTTTGGCTTGATGTGTACTCGTGTGAGAAATGTCTTCACCTGCTGTTGCATTGGTGTAGGGAAGTGGACCTTTGTGTAATTTGAAGTTGCCCTTCTGCTTTTACATTGATTTGATTTCTACCTAAGAAATACTTGCAAGGAGATCTAAACAGAGCCTTTGAACCAAAGGCCTTGCACAGCTGCTCATCTCAGATGAGGAAGGCTGGTAGAAGTTCTGCTATGCTTGCACCAGGAGCTGTGCTGCCATCCAGAGTGACCTGGACAGGCTAGAGACATGGGCAGGGAG
>VWZO01010532.1:0-37957 GCA_013396975.1 Bucco capensis | reverse complement strand
CTGGACCACAGGAGGTTTAGTATTAACACGAGGAGGAACTTCTTTACAGTAAGGGTGAGGGAGCACTTGCCCAGGCTGCCCAGGAGGCTGTGGAGTCTCCTTGTCTGGAGCCATTGCAGAGCTGCCTGGACACATTCCTGTGTGACCTGCTCTAGGCAGGGGGGTTGCACTAGATGATCTTTCTAGGGCCCTTCCAACCCCTGACATACTGGGATACTGTGACACCAAACGTGCCTGAAAGCACAGCCCAACTTTGTGTTTGACCCACAGACAGCACCATGGACCAGGAGATGTGGTGGAAAAGAGTAGCATAAGTTGTTGGATATAAATCAGCCTGGCTTCCCAATGAGGTGGAGGTAACTCTCTCTAGTTCTTGTTGTATGAGAGCTGACAGTCAGAATTTGCAGAAGTGTAAAGGTGTTGAAAAGAATTGCTTCTCAAAGTTAGGGAATGTGGGAAGCAGAAGAAACAGGAGAGACCCTGTAATTGCCTTGAGGAAAAGGAAGATGAGTTTTGCTGTCTGGTGAATACAGGGAGACAATCTAAACTGTAACAAACTTCCCTCTGAGCTCAGGCAACCCTCAGAGAGCTGTTGTAATGAAACAGTCCTTGTTGACTCATGCTTGATGAAAATGCTTGTCTAAAATAAAGTGTTCCCAAGATCTGTCTCTAACAGGCCAAGAAAAATCTCATTGCCAATAGACATAATTCTTTCAGGTTTTAATGCTGACTCTCCAAAATGATCCTCCATCTTTGGAAACTGGTGTGCAAGATAAGGAGATGCTGAAGAAGTATGGGAAGTCTTTTAGGAAGATGATCTCCTCGTGCCTACAAAAAGACCCCGAGAAAAGGTAAGAACAGGTAACACCAACATAAATCTAAACAAAACAAACCAAACCCAACCATAAACAAATCCACAAAACTTATTTTATTCTTTATTTTTTTAAAGCCAGTACACTCTCTGTCCCTCCAGCCTTTTGGGCACAAAGAACACAGGAATCTTGCTATGTGGCAGCAAATTCTCTTGGCTGTGTTCTTATTTTTAAGGATAAATGTCTGTCATGGTCCCTGGCCAGAACACACATCTTCCATTTGGGTTAATGAGAGTGCATCCCAGTCCACTGCATGTCTAGTGCCATTCTACCCCTAGTCATCTCCAGCAGGTGACTGCAGTTCGTGTTTTGTTCCTGTCAGAACTGCTCTGTGTTTATAAATCAGAAGTTACGTGCTGGGCAATGTCTGTTTACTTGTGAAACTTCATTAATCAACTTTTTAAAGTCTGCCATTGCAAAGAAGGCTTTCAGTGCAGTTTTAACTTGCTTAATTAGAAGTAATTTTGGGGTTGGAGCAGAAAATCAGGAAAAACACTGGCAAATTTTACCAACATGTTTTTATCAATACAGATTGCTGAAGTGACCTGATGACACTTCCAATATTCCTTTTGTAACAGTAGCTTGACTACTCAGTGGAGTTAGGAATACCACCAAGGGAGTGGGTGGTGTGTGTGTTTTGGTTCCCAGGCTAGCATCATTCAAAGCTGCACGAGGCTCTGGCTGCCTCTGGCACTGCTTCAAGCCCACAGCCTGGCCCAGAGGAGAGCTCAGGCATATTTCTGTGGGGGCCAGTCATGGTATTTGCCAGTCTGTGAAGCTCTTCAAAGGAGTGTTCCTCCTGTATNGCCACAGGAGACCACAAGGGATTTTCAGACTCTGCCTGATCCTTCAGATGTGAAGGTGAAGGAACAAGCATTCCCATAGATCTGTTTTTATGCCTCTTATTTTTTCTTTTTTCCTCAGTAAGCAAGTGAATTTCAGAGAGGAAAAAGTCTCTTCATAAAATGATAATAATGAAGACAGTTCTCTCTTGTGACAGATCCAGGAACAAAGGCTTCTCATGCATCATAAGATGGGATCTCTCTCTTCTAACAAGCTTTATCCTTGGAATGCCTAATGAATCCAGTGGAGTGCTTGATAAATGCTGATAGTGTTTTTTTTTTTCCCAGCATGATGTTTTTTTCTCCTTTCTAAAGCATTTCCTATCCCTGCAGGTTAGAATGTGTGCTGATCAGAATGAAACATAATCACTTTGAATTGTGGCATCCCCTTTTCTCTTCCCACTGCCATCATCCTGGCTACAGGAGCAGGAGGTCACCCACAAAAAGCAGAAATGCATACTGTATGGGCTCTCAAGGAGGAGAATTTAGTGCAATTGCTTTTTAATTATTTTGGGGACTCCCCTGCAATAAGGTGGATGATTTTTGTTAGTCTGAGGTGAAACAAACCCTGTGATGAAATGACCTTTGCAAGAAACTAATTAAACTCTGTTACTATTTAAGCACAGTTTGCAGTGTAGGAAATGCTGCAAGCTGTTACTTTTTCATCTAGAGCTAAGTCTTTAGAAAGCTTCTTCTGAACTGATCAAGGGATGTCTTTTACTTTCCAGTGTTTCTCCTAAAGTCTAATTTAATGGGGAAAAGAGTTTGTTCTTGTACCTTTTCTGTTAGACAGAGGTTGATTGTCCTGCTTGTGCTTAATAGAACTAATTCCACATGTACAATCAAGTATCTCTGAAATACTGCACTCCTGCTGAAGGGAATAAGCCTTCATTTTAGTTTTGAGCAAACGGTGTCAAACTGGCTCTAAGAGACTCAAGTTCAGCATCAAAATAGGGGCAACTTCTCCCCCTGCCCCCAGGTTACTCACTGCTTGAGAACAGAATAGACTTTGAGTGTTTAAAAGACTGCTGGTTTGGAATTTGCTTGGAATATACTGACTGCTTTTTAGGGGAATTGTGCAGAAGCCAGTGCCCTTGTGAGATGCCATGTTGCAACAAACTGCAGCAAGCTGGAAGGCTGTTGTGTTGAAAGGGAGCTTTAGTAATTCTTTTCTACATCTTTTTTTCTTGACAGACCCACAGCAGCAGAACTCTTAAGACACAAATTTTTCACAAAAGCAAAGGTAAGCAAACACTTCCTAAACTGCTCTGTGCAGAGGCTGTGGAGAGGACTTTTCAGAAGTATGATAGGTATGGTGACAACTTTACTGGCATGAATGTGGGCTCCTGCACTTCAGCATAGCTGAGTGAGCTGAATGGGTCATTGTGAACAAGCAGAATGAAACTCCTCTTCTGTCCCTCCTTGGGTATCTGCTATCAAGGGAAATGATCTAGAAATCAATGCCTTGCAGTGGCTTTTGGGGTTTTTTCTTGTAGCAGTGCCAATTTGGCTTCATGTCCAACCATGAAGGTCTCTGTGGCAGTAAATGTAACTTATGTTTTTAGTAAACTTTAGAATCAGTCTGTATGCAAAGCAGTGAGTGAGGCCCACTGTGTGCAGGGCTACCTGAAACCATCTCCCCCTGTGTTGCCTTATGGAAAGAGAAGATCCTGTGACAGAAAATGGTAGAAAACTCCCATTTCTAGCCTTGAAGTGAGCTGCCAATAATCATTTATATAACTACTGCCTGGAGATTAGTGCATGTGCAATGTGCAAGGTTTCACTGAGGGAGACAGAAATAATGCAAGGAAGAATTTCTATTTCCGTGAGAATGAGGAGGTGTTTTCTGTTTGCTAATTGTTTTCTGTGGCATGTTTGGGTTTTAGAGCAGAACACAGATTAAACTGTCAAAAAAAAAAGGTATCTGATACCTGGGATAGCACAGAACCATCACCAATTAATCAAGGCAGTTTTCAGCTCCCAGATGAAGATGCTTAAATGGAAGTGGCAACATCTAGGTATCTGTGCTGGAGCTGAATATCCTATTAAAGTTGACAGAAATCCAGCAAGTGCAACCAAGGAAGTTTAGAGAGTGATCCAGTTTACAAAATGGAGGAGTTTGCTTTAGGGCAAGTTTAATTGATGTCTGGGTTCTTGACAGTATTAACTAGGTTTTCATTGGCCATGATAGGTTTTTAGGCAACAGAATAGTCTGCATCTGTATACTGGATACACGCTCGGTGTCCAAAGTGACAAAATGGTTTAAACATTGCTGACCTTTCTCCATTTGGTTATGTGAGTTCTGGTTCATGTTTTACTTCCCTGTGTGTAAAATCTCATTCATGCTTTCATTGAGCTGCTGCAGAGTAACATATTAGCGTATGTGGGGATAGAAAATTAACATTATTGTAGATGAGGCAATAGTTAAACCAACACCCGAGGAGAAAATGTGTGCTAGTTAACACTCACTGTTAAATTACTTTCCTTCATCAGCCACTGCCAAACTGGCAGCTGTAACTTGAGGACAGAAGAGTCCCAACTCTATTTGTTTATATTGAACCATATATTTAAGTACAGTCTACATTATGCAAAAGCATGTTTTGGTAATGTTGAGAGGCACTTCTCAGAAAGTGACAGTGTGTGTCTTGAGGCTTCTCCATCCTGTGTGCAGGAAACTATCAAGAGACTTCTGGGAGTACTTCATGGGCAGAGATGGCAGGGCTATCTGACCTCACTCGTGCTGTGGAATGCCCAGCCCAGCCAGATCCCAGTGCTAATGCCAGGGTGCTTGCCCAGCCTGCTTCCCTTGCAGCTAGCAGCTTGGCTCTGCAGGCCAGCAGTTGGAAAATTGTGTCCAGCAGCCCACATGTTAGCCAGTCTGGATGGAGTAGCTTGCTAAAGAGGAAATTTAATAAAGCATCACAGCAGTTTCCCAATATTTAATCTGTTGTGATCACTGCATTTACTTCCTTTCTAAACATCATGTATGCTGTATGTTTTTACAGCCACTTTAAATCCTGCTGCCCCAATTCCTCAGTCTTGTTACTCCAGCACAGAGAGGTTCCTGCATCCCAGCCTGTCTGACATCTGAGGTTTGCCTCTGACAGTTGGACAGGCATAAATTTAGGGGTAAGATAAAGCAAAGGGGCTGGATCCAGGTGGCATAGTATCTGTGAATGGAAGAATGCCAAATATCTCAGCAAGATGTCAGATGCTGCAATCCAAGAAATATGTTCCCCAGGAAATCACACAGAATAATGTACAACTCCTTGATTGTTGATTCTGTATCACTTTGTGCAGGGAAAGTGCCACCACTAACTGAAAAGACATTTAGGATGAAATATCATACACTGTAGTCCAAAGGAAGAAAGTGGTTAATATCTTTAGGGGAATGGGCATGAAGTATGTAAATCACTTTCAGCTAGAAATAGCTGAACAGTTTCTGTATCAGAAAGATAAAATGTCAAAGGACATTTTCAGCCATACGAATGTTTGGTATTTTTTCTTTTGCAGAATAAAGAGTTTTTACAAGAGAGGATGCTGCAGAGAGCACCAACAATCACAGAAAGATCCAAAAAGGTACTGAAAAGCTGCTGGGCTCTTGCTGTTACAGTTGTACTAGGTTTGGGGTGGGGTTTTTTTATGCTTGTATTCACATTTTTAATGAGAATTACTCTGGTACAGCATTTTCTAGATACAGAGTTAGATATCTCAGTAAAATACTCAAGCTCCCTGGCAGGTGGTGCAGCCTGAGGTGCTCTTGTGCTGTTTCTCCTAAAAGAGATCAGCTGTAGAAAGTGTTTGCTTGCCATAGCAGTTTTGTATCTTTGTGCTGAGCAGGTCCGGAGAGTGCCAGGTTCCAGTGGACGTCTGCATAAGACTGAAGATGGTGGCTGGGAATGGAGTGATGATGAACTAGATGAAGAAAGTGAGGAAGGTAGAGCAGCAATTTCACAGCTCAGGGTAGGTTGTCAAACTCCAATAGCTCTTCTGTCTCTGCTTTATTTTCTGAGTGTTATCTAAATATTCCTGGAAAGCATGTGGCCTTTTTTTAAGTACGATGCACAGTGAGTTGTATTCCATGTCCTCAGGTTTGTAGGTGAACCAGAGAAGGCAGACTGAAGGCTGAAGAAATTGTATTGATCTCTTTTCTATCATCATCTGAGACACAGCTGGTCTCATTCAGGGATGCTGAGCACAAATGGGAACATGAATTCAGATGGTCTGCTCCCAGCTCAGCATACTAATTCACTTGAGCTAGGATATTGTAATTGTTTTTAAGGGTGCTGTTTGAAATGCTTTCTTCTGGAAGTGTCAGGAGAGGCTTTGTCCTACTGCCCTCTCCAGGATGGAGCTGAAATCAATAGGGCCTGTGCTTTTGGCTGATATCTGAAGCACAGAGGACCTGATTCTATCCCCTCAGTTACACTGAGTTCACTTAGTCCTTGTAGAAAATTTTACAGCATCCCTGAAGTCACATGGAGTGATTGATTTAGCTTTTGAAAATACTCCAGAAAACCCCACCTCCCCCTCTCCTAACACATACACAAAAAGCTTCAAACCCAAACTAAACCCCAGAAACACAGAGGAGTAATGCATAGTGATCAACTAAAAGATTACAATGCATTTCCAGATTGTTTTCCCCCAGTAGTCAGCAGTGTGGATTTTGACTGCATTGGCTTGTCTGTTCCCTTTTCACTACAGCAGGTAGCCTGAAGTGGACTGAGCATTTTAATCATTCTGTAATTGAATTAGTGAGTCAGTGAAGGATTTTTAGAGGAAGCTTTTCAATATGAAAGGTGGGGAGAAAGACAGTGTTGGTTTGAAGCATTTATCCTTTAACTCTTCTCATTTCTTTCATTAGTCTTCTGGTATTCATTCCTTCTACTGGTGTTCTGTATAGACAAATATTAAATGCAAGACTGCATCTTTGTAGCATGTTTTGAAATGCTTGGATTTTTAAAGGCCACTGTTGTTAAATTCCATACTTTGTGCAACAACTGTTGTGACTTATTATATCCAGCTTTGTATTGCACACTCAAGGACTATCTTTTGGTACCAGGTAGCTGCCTGAAATTCTTGATGCTTTATGAGTTGAAATCTTTTGTAGGTTAAAATATAATCATATAATTATAAAATATAATACAGCAGTATTGTAAAAGACCCTAATTATATTTCAGAGATGACTTAGAATCATTCCAGTTGAAAGAGACTGCTAGGATCATCAAGTCCAAGCGTCACCCTATCACCAGCATGCCACTAAACCATGTCCCTAAGCCCAGGGCACTGTGACTTAACACTGTTTACTCTCTTTTGAACAGTACTTGTTTCATTCATCTTATGCTGAAAAAAGCCATTGACACACATGTTTACAAGCTCCTTCTCAAGCCTGTTTGGTTGTTTTTTTTCTTGGAGCTCTGGCATATTTCCTTGTACTGCTGTCTGTTGATTGCTCTAATTTGGGCAATGCCTGACCTTTCCTTCTAGGTCTCCCAAACAAGAAACCTGTAGGATGGGTATTCAAGCAGTAGGGGTCTCAGTTACCTAAATATAGATGTGTATTGCAATTTTGGAGACACCCCATGTAGGTATAACACAAAACTTTGGGAGACCTGTACCTTTCTGGAGGCCAGGAAGGGCACCATGGTGTCTTAGACCTCACTACCTTTATGCCTAGCTACTTGAATCCTGCCTTTGAGGGTCTTTCCTCTGCACAGCTTTTGAGTCAGTGCCTTCAGGGACAGGAATGCCTGTGCACCTCTTGCATTTGATCCCTTGTCAAGCAGTCTTAAGACTTGCATCCACACTGCCAGTGTTTGCCATGAATATGGTGGTGTAATTGAGGGCTAGTGTTTATCCTGTGGTTTTGGCCATACTGCAAACACAGGGTGTAAATTCCACCTGTTTGTAATCCCTCTGCAATTTTAACTAAGCTGCAGGACAGAATAACTTATGTTAACTAGGTGTCACCTTTAATTCCTGCCCATTGCAGTGGGGGTGGAGGAGCTGGTGTTTAAAGGTCCTTTCCAATCCAAACCAAACCATTCTATGATTTTGTCAGTACCTGTGTTTTATTGCTGTTAGCCTTTAAGTAAAAGTCTGCCTTGCAGATTGACTTAATTTGGTAAAATACACAAGTATTAACCTGTATAAAAGCATCCACGTAACTGAAGAGTGTTTGTGTCTTTTGTTTGTCTCCACTTTACAGAAAAAATAGGATAAAATTAACCTGTACAAATGTGTATTTTACAAGTCCCTTGCTAGGACTTCACCTGAAAGCAGACAAATACTGACTGTAAACAGAGCCAGAGATTTTTGCTCAGTTTATTGAATATTGTGACTTGCTGGCTCAACATTACCTTTTGGATATAAAGACTTATTGAACTCCTTTCCTCTTTCTGTTTGAAACCTTGAATTCAAATTAAAGCAATTGTGCAATGTAGGCTCTTAAAATCATTCACCTTGTGTTACCCAATAAATCTGTGCACAGTGGCTGTGTGGTTACTCACATCATCTCTGGTTACACAAGCAAAACTAAGTTAGAACTAATACATTTCAGCACATCCCTGAAGTCATCCTATTTGTGCCTTGATTAGGGAAATATCTTTTAATGTTTGTCCTGTCTGTGTTTTTCCTTAGTTGAACTCAGTTTGCCATTCCTCTGGGTTAGTTGTTAGCTGTGGGGCAGGGCCCCACATCTTCCCATACTTCTCCATACGATGTCTAGCATACTCTGATCTTTCAGACAAGCTCCTTTTGAGTTATTCCTTGAGGCATCCAGATAGTCTTGGCTATGAGCTTTGTGCCTGAAAGAGCAGTGCTGCAGCTGTGGAGTATGGCTGTTTATCTCTGAGAGCAGTGCCACATATTTCATCTTGCCTGGTAACTGTCAAGTGAAGGCTCAGAATATTGAGATGGATTTCAGGCTTTACCTTGCCAGCTGTGTGACTTTTTTTTTACCCAACACTCTCTGCACATACTCATGGTGAAGGAACTATTTCTTCTCATCGTGTCCAGAGGCCTTTGTACAACTGACTGGTCTGAGAGTAAGGCTTTTTAACCTTCTCTCCCAATAAGCCTCTGGGTCATAAGTTGCCAGTTGCTCTTATCTGCATGTGCTAAGGCAGTGGCACTGATTAGTGCAGGAACTGACTCAAGAGAGTGGCATGATGAGCCTAACATTCTGTTGGACTTGTCCCACCCTCATCATAACCAGTCTGAAGAAGGAACACCTATCTTATTAACCCCAGCATGGACCACCCCATCCCACCTGTCTGTCTCCACATGGTAATTGCACTTTATAGAAGTGAAAGCTGCAGGCTATCTTAATTGCAAAGTTTCCCAGGAATACTTGGCAGTTCTTTCCTGCTCGTGTGAGATAGCTAGTGCATGTTAATCTTTGTTTTACTGATAAACCAAGATTGATCACATTGCTTTGAGTGCACTTTCCCCTCCATTCCACTTATCTCTTTCTTTCACTGCTGTCAGTTTTCTGCCTTCTCTCATGGAGAGCATAGCATAATATCATAGAATCCTTAAGGTTGGGAAAGAGCTCTAAGATATGCTGTAGAGTCCAAGGGCAAGGAGAGCAGATGAGAGATTTCTTCCTGTAAAGCAGCACAAGTAATACTGATACACTCCAATGAAGTTTGGTATCTTTTAAGCAAGTTGGTTTACAAATTAATGTTCTGAAAGTATATGAAGGGGATTTGTTTCCTAACACAATTCACCAAGACAGATTCGTATGACTTACCTTTTCCTGCAAGACTTGGGTAGCTTGAAAGGGATTTTGCCATCTTGGTGCATGAGTAATTTGATGCAATCTGAGCTATCTTCAAGGGTACTAGATTTTGCTAATGGTTAACAATGATAACAGCTTAGGCTATTGTATGCCACTGTGGAAATACCAGCAGCAAGTTCTGTGTGTTCCTGAGTGGTGGATGTGGTGTCCCTTTTGTTATGCATCTTAATACATGTAACTTGAAAACAACTATGTAGATTTCATATGTTCAGCATGTTTCTGACAAGTCCTAGTCAGTAAGTTTCCTTCTTCTCCAGGCAGTGAAAGCTTTTTCTCTGTTTTTCAGTCTCCTAGAGTGAAAGAACCTGTACAGAATTCTGAGGTAAGTTATAATTGCCCGTGGTGTCCCAAAATGATGACTGCTGGTTGTTGCTGTTGTTTGACATGTTTTTATTAGCTTTCAAAAACAATATGATGTGAAGTAGATGCTAGTGTATCTAGCTTAGCTAGATATTTACTTTACTTGGAAACCTCCCTGAAAAAGGAACCATTGGGTGTGCCAAGAGGTCTTCCTGTGTTAAATCTAGTGTATATCTTTTTAACTTCACTTGCTATGGCAAAAGGCTCTATGTTTTAAGATAATGAATTACAAAACAATGTTCTGATTTCCTCTTAAAAAACAAACAAACAACCCAACCAACCAACAAAGCACAATTTTAAGATGTCTGGTGTGTCCAGTCTGTTATACTGGTTTGGTTGCAGTTTATAATCTGCCTTCAGTTCTGTCCTGTGTTTCTTGCATTAGGAATATTAGTATATCATATCTTTCAGTGATAGAGACTGTGCTATGTCTTTTTTATCCCTACCTGGGTGGAAAGATAAACTGAGCTGAAATTAGTCCTAGAAATTAGTCTTGGGTTAGACTGTCCTGTTCCTTCCTCTGTTTCCAAGAGAATTGATTATGAAGGGAGATCTTAAGAAAGACTACAGTTCTGGCACTGTAATTTGACATAAACTCTAAATTCAAAGAAAATGCTGAAAATCACAATTGCTTTGGAATTATTTCCCCATTTTGATACACCCCTTAATATATATTGTGGTAAGGAGATCTGCTGCCCAGATTTTCAATATTCAAGGCAATTTATATTTCCAACAACTTAGCAGAGTAAGTTGGAAGGCACCCAGAAGAAGTGCCATCAAGCTTACAGTTTTTTGACTTCCATGCTGAAATCAGTTTCTCAGTTCTGGATAATAAAAGAGGTAAAAAAGGTTAAACATTCATTTGGTTCTCTTCTTTCACCCTCAAATTAATTGCATATGACTTTTTTCATCTTTTTTTTTTTGAAAGGCACTACCTTTGCTAAGTCCAATCCCAAACAGTATTGTCTTGTGTGTTTTGAAGAGCTTAAGCTCTCCATTCTCTTTTCAGTTGACTATCTGGATTGCTCTGACTCTGACATTTGTTTTACAAATGGATAAGTTGTTGATAGTTACCTTAATGCTTTGATAGGCTGTGTTCTCTGAAAGGAACTGCAGCTCACAGTAGCTTGCTCTGCTGTGACTGCATGGCTGCTTGGAAATGTAAGTAGGACTCTGATTTTGAGAAGGGGGAGACTAAAGGGTAGGATGCTTCTGTCCAAGCTAGGATATGACCTGTGTACATCCAGCCTTGCTAGCTGCAGAGTGGGATTTTTATCTAAGGTACATAGTCACACTGCTACTAGCTTGGTTGTTTTTTTACCCTTCTTTACTTGCAAATATCAGGGCAGAAGGTGTCCCTATACAGAAAGACACATCAAACACCAACTTCAGATCAGTGTTAGTGTCCTGGAGGCCAGGGAATGCCCTTAGCATTGAACTTCATGAAGTGATTTATTTGGGGAACAAGCACTTTTTGAAAACCTGGTGCTTGGGGCAGAAGTGTCTGAGATCTTCTTGTCCTTAAAATGCCTTTTTGCTTGCAGCTATTCCCATCAGTTGAGCCTCCAGGTCCTTCACTCAATGCTCCAGCACAGGCACCTACTCAACTACCTCAGGCTGCAGGACAAGCACCTGCACAACCTCCAACTGCTGTACCTCCACCTAGTCAGGCTCCTCCAGCAGCAGCCCAGGTAAGACCCAAAACCCTTCAGCAAGCTTTCAGCTTTGCTCTTAGCCTGGGTGTGGGAGTTCTCCACTCTTGCCCTGTGGGTGAGCAGTGACTTGTGCTGTTTAGGGAGTGGACTGTAGCTTGAGGCAAAGTTAAAGGTAAGGAAAAAGGGAGAGTCTCATTGAAGTGGCAGCTGTTCCTGGTATTTAAGGTGCAACACAAACAGGCTCTGACTGTGTGTCTCAGCTTCCCTGGCATCTATGGGATAAGAGTGGAGAGAGATGTGAGAAGAAGAAACTAGAACATCTAAGTTCTCCAGACTTCAAAAGAGAGACAGGAGGCCTAGGTTAAAACTGTCCTGGTAGCAGTCAAAAGTTGAGGAGAAACTCCATCTTTGGCAAGCTCTGGACTTTGTGGTGCTTTTAAACACTTTTATTTCAAGCAGAGAGGGGAGGATGGACCTTTGATGGGAGGTACAGGAAATGTGAAAGTTTGACAAGTGTTTGTTTAATTCTTAGCTACACTGCCCCAAAGTGTAGGCTGTAGGTCATGTAGGCAGGCATGGCAAAGTCAGGGAAGAGCTCTGACTTGTGTTAAGAAGAAGAATGGCCAACCCATATCATTACTGAGACACTTGGAGCATGTCTTGTGGTTTGCTGGAGTAAACAGTGCAGAGTTTGCCAGACTTCTGAGTGGTGCCACTTCTTTTATACAAAAGACACTGATGTTGGTGTTTGTTGGTGGGGAGAGGCTGGCCCTGTTGGAGGGGGCCAAGCTACCATCACACTTTGGTAGACCTAAAAGGAAGAGACTTGGCAGTGTTGGTCAGAAAAATAGCTCTTAGACTTAGTCATTCCTAGAAATGTTTCATCATTTTTATTTTAAAGAACATAGAAAGATATGTGTATCACTTTGCTGCAGTCAGCACATGTTCCTGTTTACAAAACTGTTAAAGACAGAGCTTTAGTCATTAAACAATTTAGTAGAGTTGGGATCTGACATGTTCTTGGCTGCATTAAAAGTAACTTTAATGCTTATATGAAACCCATTCCAATCTCTTGAAAAAGGGCCAGTGTTTAATCCCTGAATTTTATGCAGCAGCTGAAACACCAGCAGCAGTGAATGCCAGGACTCTCAGTTCAGTAAAATGAAGTAGCAGTGTTGGTCTTGGTGAAAGTGTTTTGGTTTACACTAGCAGAGTATCTTGCTGCCTGCCACTAGTGCCCCAGTAGCTTGTTTGTTGGTAGCTTGTCCTGAGATGAACTTCATACCTTTGTGTCAGTGTGTTCTCCTTTATAGCTATTTGTGTCAGTGTGTTCTCCTTTATAGCTATTTGTGTCAGTGGGTTCTTCTTTATAGCTCTGTGTCAGTAGGTTCTTCTTTATAGCTCTTTTTGGTCTGTTTGTTCTTCTTTACAGCTCCTTGTATTCAGTGTGTTATTCTTTATAGCTCTCCTAGTTCTTGGAGCTTGATATGGTTACTGTTTTGCAGATGTCTGGGCTTCTCTGTGAACCTATGTTTGTTTTTCCCTGACCTGGTAAAGCTTTCAGCCTCTAGTATCAGTGGTGACATAGTTACTTAAAGGGAGGGGGGTCTAGGCTCAATATTAGCTTTGTGTATGTCTGTAAATATTTTACTATTTCTTTTTTTATTAAAATCGTTTTATTTAATGCACAGGTCCTCTCTGTCTTTATTATTTCTCTTCCCCCTTTCCCAGGGTGGGGGTTGGAGGAGGGAGAAGAGGAAATAGAGAGTGTCTGTCACTGGTTAGGGGTCACTCTAGCCCCTAACCCATGACAGGAGCTTTTATTCTTTTCAAGACAATTGCATAGAGAACCTCCTGTGTTACTGTTTAAGTGTGAAGTTCCCTTTCATTAGCCTGTTTTCTTTTTCAGTGTAGTGTCATGATTCCAATGATGAGTGACATTCTTATTTGTATTTATAGTCAAGATTCTCTCTAGTTCTAAAGCCAGAGAAAGGAAGTACTAATGTGCTTTATGTTGCAGGCCCCACCTGCCCCTGCTGCAGCTCTGGTACAGGAAGATACAAAAGTCCCCATCAGCCTTGTACTAAGGTTAAGGTAAGGACACAACTGACCTGTTCTGTCAAAGTGAGCCTTTGCAGAAAGGGACACTGGAAGACTTCTGTACTGCATCTTGCCATCTGTTCCTGACTAAAAGGATGGTGGGTTATGTATTCTTAGTCAGCTTGGACTTCATCTACTCTTCCAAAACTGGGATCCAGAAAAGCAGTTTATCTCATCTACTTGATCAGTTTGGCAAGAGCTGTAGACTGAAAGAGGTTTATAAGTATTCCTAAACTCTGCTAAGGTGGGAAGGAGGAATTAGCTGGCTTATCTAAAGGAGGTCAGGGATCCAAGGCCTCTGGCCTTGTGCTGGACCATCTGATTATTCAGGCACAACTTCAAACTTCAGGTAGTTTTGAGAGTGAAGAGCTTTTACCCATTCAAGGCATGAATTCTGCTCTGTGTCCCTAGAAACAGACAGAAAAAGGATTGTAAGTGCTTTCTACTATCATTTCTGATTTAAGGAACCTGCCTCTCATCTTTCTATGCATCTTGGTTGTTGATAGGCACTGAACTGGGACATCTCAGCATCACATCCCAATCATTCCTGGGCTATTGAATAGTGTGTGTGTGCATCTGCAGATAGTGAGCACTTCCTTTGTCTGAAAGATGTGCTCCAAGGATGGATCTACTGACGGATAGGAGTTCCTGAGACAGGAACATGGCTTTATACCAGAGAGATGGCACTCACTGATCCTGGACTTGAGTCCACTCAGGCTCTCTTAGGTTGAGAGGCAGACTGGCTGAGAGCCCTGCTTCCAGATGCACACTCTAGGCATTGGTTTCTACCCTTTGAGAGGGAAAGGTGCAGGCAATTCACTGATTATTCAGTGACAGCACTTTCTTTTTGACACTGATCAGTGCAGTGAAATGATCTATATAAAATTCTCTTCTTTCCACAGGAATTCAAAAAAAGAGCTCAATGATATTCGATTTGAGTTTACCCCAGGGAGAGGTGAGCTGCTGGGGAATGCCAGTGTGGGAAGGTGCTTTAGATGAAGGGGGAGTTTTGTGTTTGGTGTTGTGCAGTTGTGTGTGTGGAAGAGAGTCTATCCACAGTGCCTTCCTGAAGGGTTTGCCTTATGGTTGGGCTTGGAGCACTGCTGTTGAGAAGACCATTCTTGGTCAGTATGACCAAAGTCTATCCCTTCTATCAATTTCAACTCAGAGTTTGAAAGCTTAGCTCAGAGCTGTCTGACTGCACCTAGTGTACAACCTAATACCTGTTTTGTGTAAACAACACTTTTGCTGTTTGATTTGTACAAGCTCCTTTAGGTTTCTGTGCAATATCTTCATCAGTTGGACAATTTCTATTATATGGTGACTGGCTCTTGGGTTTCTCCCCCCCAGATACTGCTGATGGTGTGTCTCAAGAGCTCATTTCAGCAGGTCTTGTTGATGGCAGAGATCTGGTAATAGGTAATTACATATTTTTTTCAGCTCTAACCATTTGAGTCATTTTTGACATGTTTAAAATGACCTGATTAGTGGGTACTAGGAGAGTTTGCTGTGGCCTTGTGTCCCTACCCCAGTGGTTCTACAGAACTGCTGTAATTCTGGTGAAAGCTCAGTGCCAGTACATTTAGGAAACTCCCAGTCGACAAGAATATGATCTAGTTGGAAGCATTATGAAGCAAATGTTCCTTGTAGTGCAAAATGAAGGCTAATTGATGCATTGAAGGCTAAATCATTATCATCTGACATATATGCGCTACCAGATCGCTGCACAAGCCTGTACTGCTCACAGGTCCTGTACAAGAATGCACTGGGACTGGAATCAGCCAGGCTTTGTTGTTTAAGTAGTGCTGGAAAGGAGATATGAAATGCACTTGTATGAGTATGAACAGCTAACCCTAGCAGCAGTTTGCTAAATAAATGTGTCCTTCTGTGCAGCAGATGAGACTTTTAAACTGTCAGCACTGCCTATGCATTTTGACTACAGCAAGCAAAACTGTTCCTTACACACAGGCTGCAACATCTGGAAGGGCTGTCTGTGCAAAATTAACTGGATTTCCAGGTGCAGTTGGGCAGCTTATTACTGCTAATCCCACCACATCCAGGAAAGAAATAATTACCTCTGAAAAGGAGGCATAGGAATAACTGACAGCATTGTCACGATTTAAAGCGTTAGATTTGTATAGATTGAGTCTAATTGAGACCTAAACTTTGATATCATTTTAAAAAGTTTAACATTTGCTGAATAACAGAAAGAGGCCTAATGAGTTTGGGATGTTTTTCTCTAGCCTGTCCTAATATTTGCCTATTTTCATTTTGTGTGTGTGATTTCAGTTGCAGCTAATTTGCAGAAAATTGTGGAGGAGCCCCAAGCAAACAGATCCGTCACTTTCAAACTGGTATTTATTCCTCTTCCCTAACTGAACAAGTTGTCACTTGCAAAGAGAAGGCATTGCATACAGATGCCTGTGATCTTTACTGTAGGCATCTGATGTGTGCACTCAAAATCCTCCCTGCTTTCCCAAAGCTTCCTGCCAGTTGTCTAACAGTAGGCAGTGCAGGCTCCCTGCTTGTGACCTCTGAGCAGCACTTGGGTTAAACAAGCTTGAGGTGATCTGCTAATGCAAACATTCCCTTTTCCTGGCTAATAGGCATAATCCAAAAATGTTACAAGAAGGTATTTTCTATATACTTGTCCAGAAAGGGCAGAAATACTTCAGGGCAGGTAAGTGGGCTAAGAAATACCATGGCCTCCTTCCTTGGAAGAGGAAAATGGGGAGGGTCCAGATACATTGTCTCTGAGGAAGAAATGAGGATAAAAGTGGAGGGCACTAGAAGAAAGCCAAAACTAGAATATAGACTAGGAGAGGAGAGAGAACAGCAGATGAGTCCTTCAGAGGTGGTGAAATTCAGAGGTAGTTATAGAGGCAAAGCAAATGTGTAACCAGTTTATTGGCAGTGAAGCAGTAAGTGCCATTACTTCTGACTCTTCCTGTAAGGAGTTTCACTTGTTTTGCCCCAGTTAGTGCACATAGCCCTGGTCAGAGCAGACACTGGCAAAACTTCAGTTGCAGCCCTTCCTAGCTTAAAAAAACCAACATTGGGTGGTGCAAGCTGCTGAATGCAGTGCCACACTGTCCTGTGACTGCTCCCTCCCCAGAGCCTGTCAGATACACCTTGTTTGTGATACTGAGTGCTGGATGTGTCAGAGGGCAGAGCATTTGCCTTGCTATTTGCATCTCTGTTCCTTGTGTTTCAGGCATCTGGTGTTGAAGGCTCAGATATTCCTGATGATGGCAAACTTATAGGATTTGCACAGCTCAGCATCAGCTAAACAAAGGTCCCAGGAGATGTTTCCCAACTGAGAACCCACATGTGCATATTCGTAATGCTTCTGTTAGCCTAAAATAAAACCACTACTGCCAAAGAATTGAACTACAGCCCCTTCCTAGAAGCTTTAACATTTTCCTTAATAGGATCACAAACCTTCCTGAAATGACCGATGGTGTTTACACCTTTTGTAAACAACTCTCATGTTTTTGTATCTGTCATCTCAAACATGCAGATCCAACACGTCATTGCCTGTATGTTTGTTTTATTATTGCCTTACTTTCAAGAGAAATACTACTGAGTACGAAGCAGGAGGTTCCACTGCTCTGATGATCTTGCCTAAAAGTTTGCTTACATGTGGTTTCATTTTTTTTTTCCACTTGCTATTTTTGCACAAGTTTTAATACCGAATGGATCTTTTTTTAGTTCTTTACCTGCTTCTCCTTCTATCTGAAGCACCAGTGTACATGTTGTTTAGGTCACCTAGAGTGCTGAGAAATCTAGTTCTCTTTGGCTGTGTGTTTTAAAACTGCTGGTTTGAATGCTTGCACCTGAGAATCATAGAAACATCATGAGATCATTGAGTCCAACCATCCACCCAACACTACCCTGCCTGCCACTAAACCATGTCCCCAGGCACCACATCTGCATGTTTTCTGAACACTTCCAGGGATGGTGATTCCACTGCCTCCCTGGGCAGCCTGGGCCAATGCCCAATAACCCTCTCAGTGAAGAAGTTCTTCATAATATCTAATCTGAACCTCCCCTGGTGCAACTTGAAGCCATTCCCTCTAGTTCTATCATCTGTTACTTCAGAGAAGAGACTGAGCCCCACCTCTTTACAACCTTCTTTCAGGTAGTCAGAGGAGAGGGAGAAGATCTCCCCTGACCCTCCTCTTCTCCAGACTAAACAGCCCCTGTTCCCTCAGCCACTCCTCATGACACTAGATCTAGATCCTTCACCAGCTTCATTGCCCTTTGGACATGCTCCACTCACTCAATGTCTTTCTTGTAATGAGGGGCCCAAAACTGAACACAGTATTCAAGGTGTGGCCTCACCAGAGCTGAGAACAGAGAAACAATCACCTCCCTTGTCCTGCTGGCCACACTGTTCCTGATCCAAGCCAGGATGCTGTTTGCCTTGGACAAATGGGCACACTGCTGGCTCACATTCAGCAGGCTCTGGACTAGCACCCCCAGGTGCTTTTCTACTGAGCAGTTTTGCAACCACTCTGATCCAAGCTTGTAGTGTTGCATGGGATTGTTGTAGCCAAAGTGCAGGACCAAGCACTTGGCCTTGTTGAACCTCATCCCACTGACCTCAACCTGTTGATCCAGCCTGTCCAGATCCCTCTGTAGATCCTTCCTACCCCCAAGCAGATCAACATTCTTCCACCCAACTTGATGTCATCTACAAATATACTGAGGGTGCACTCAGTCCCCTCACCCAGATTGCTGATAAAGACATGAACAGGACTGGCCCCAATACTGAGCCCTGGGGAACACCCCTGGGACTGCTTGCTGACTAGATTTAACTCAATTCACCACTGCTCTTTGGGCTCAGCCATCCAGCCAGTTTTTAACCCAGCAGAAAACATACCTGTCCAAGCCATGTGCAGCCAGTTTCTCCAGGAGAATGCTGTGGGAGGCAGTGTCAGAGGCTTTACTGAAGTCTAGGGAGACTACATCCACAGCCTTTCCCTTGAGAAAGCAAGCTAAGTCTTAACCCATGGGAGGGAGAGCTGCCTTCCCCTGTATTTATGGTTTTGAGAAGTTCCTTGATTTTGAGATGTTAGAAGTCAGCTTTGCCCTTTGTTAAACTGCCTTAATTTTTTTTTGGTTTTTTTTTGCCATTTTGGTTCTCTCCACATGAGTGCCAGGCATGGCATGAGGGCTGAACCTTTGCATATGTGGTAAGCTGTCCTTCCTCTAAAACCTCTTTCATTCTGCATCGTAGATGTAGTCTATTCTTAAAGCAGACCAGTGAGGCTTTGCTGTTGGGAAAGTGGTCCTTCAGATGGATCAACAAAATATTCATGGTCAGAGGGAGATATCTGGTTACTCTTTGTTTGGAAAAGATGCACTTCAACCCAGGCTGTTATGCCTGGCAGCGTGAGTCATCCCAACGTGTTTGCCAGTCCATTGCAAACTGGTACCTGTGGAACCATCCCTCTTGTGCTTGACAGCAATAAAGAATCACCAGTAGAGTGGTAGTAGTGGGCAAGTGATGCCAGGCTGTGTGCCTCCTGCACTTGGCTTGGCAGCCTTCTCGTCGGGCCAGGCCTCGACGTTTGATCAGGATGTCACTGAAACCCTGTCACACACCTATTTAGCTTTTCTCTCTGTGTGGTGTTGAATTGGAGTTTCTACAGGAATAATATAAATTATACTCTGAGTTTGATAAGAGACACTTGGAATGCAATATGTGAATAATAAATGGTGATGATTTTTTTCCCCCTACTGTTTCATGGTTGCCCTTTGTAACTGCTATTGGCTCTGCAGTGTTTTCTACACAGAAATTGTCAAGTCTGTAATTTAAGACACAGATGGAAATGTGTTTGGTTTCTATCAGCCACAAGAAATGCAGAAAGAGAGTGTTAAAGCAGAAAGACTGGGTTCAATTAGGACTTTAATTTCCAAGTCTTCAGATGAACCATCTATATTTATATATTGTTCTCTATGAGCAGCTGTGCAAGTTTCCTGAAATGTCCATGTTCTTTTCATACTGCCTGTGTTGCTTTTAGCCCCTAGGTGGATATTGGATATGTCCCCATGGGATATTTGCAGCCCTATGGCTGTTGATTGTGAAGGGGAGGGAGAGGAGAAAGAGGGTTTGGGAGTGAGAGCATCACAAGGTGCTGAGCAGATGCACTCAGAAGCCCAGGAAGCAGGTGCCTGATGCCAGGGAGCTGGTGATGGCTAGATTTGGCCAAATGTATGCATCCATGTGTGTGTGGCACCTCTGGCACTTTCTCCTGTTGTCTGATACAAAGCACTCCCTGTGGCATCCCCAGTGAGCTGCTTGGTTTGGGACAAGCAGGCTGAGATTTTGATGTTCCTGTCACCCTGTGGTCGATATGGATGTGTTGGAAACCCTTAGGATACAGAGACAAGGTAGTCTTGGTACAGTATTATTTCCCCTTCTGCCTGCATGCCATGGGGACCTCCTTGTTCATTGGTCTACTGGTGCTGAGAAAGGTAAGAGTCAAGCTGCTCAAATGGAACAATGCAGCATCTATTTATTTATTCCCCACCTTCCCATAGCCAGGACTTAGAGAGCCTGAGCTCAGACTAACCCAAGGCTCCCTAGTTCTTTAGTGGAGAAAACAAGTAAGGAAAAACCTGTTTTTTGTTCTGTAGAGCTCCAGATGTTTTGGGTAGGGATCCAAAATATTTACTTGGGCTATTACAGTTGTAGACAACTGTCTTTTCTGATGTTGTTCCAGTAAGTGCCAATGCTGTTCATCATTGTTTTCCAGTGTCATTAAGCATTTGGTTTTTTGTGCAAATTTCTGATCTGAACCTGGAAGCAGGTGGTAATTTTAAGTTAGTTCCTACTTTTAAGGACAATGCTCTGTTAATGGAAACTATCTTCTTCACAACTTTGGTGTATTGTAGATTATAATGAAAGATGTAAAATATTCAGGCTTTTTTCCTTTTTTGGACTTTGTATTTTACTGCATGTCTAATTTTTAATCAATAAAGAACAAATTGTCCATTGCCATGTGCATTTCAGTGTCATTTAAGTGACATTGAGTTGGGTGGTGTATCTTGGGGAAGATTTGAGTGATGTCTGCAACCCCTGGGGCATTTCTGCTTAGAGTGGTGGGAAGTTTGACAAGCCTGGGAAGGCTCCCAGGGGTGCTCTGCAGGAGTTGTGTGCACAAATGGAGCCAGGATGGCACACAGGATTGTACCCTGAGGGGTTTTGTCCAGTTGCATGCCCTGTGCAGCTGAGGATGTGCTTCCCCTCTGCAGGAACACCTCAGGGTGACACAGGCTGGTATGAAGTGGGGTGATTTATACCCTGAGAAGCGTTTGGAGCATGAAGTGCACTCTCTTCACCTCCACAATATGTGTTTGGAGTACTGTGTCCAGCTCTGGGGCCCCAGTGTGAAAGATGTAGACCTGCTCAGCCAGGTCTAGGAGAGGACCATGAAGCTCATTGGAGGCTGGAACAGCTGTCCTGTGAGGACAGGCAGAGAAAGTTGGGGTTGTTCAGCCTAGAGCCACAGGGCTTAGCTTGGGCTTGAGTATTGGTTCTAGTCCAGTGGAAGCCTTTCTCTGCAGATACTGCTGCCAGTGTCAGGGGCTGGGAAAATTTTGGAAGTGGTGGGTGAGTTTGGGTTATTTCAGAAATGGCTGGTGCTGTTCACCTTGTTTCCCTGCCTTGGTGTGGCTTTCTATCAGTTTTGCCAACTTTTTATAGTTCCAGGTGTGCCATGTGGCTGTGACATCAGTTTGGCTTTCCCAGGCCTTCCCTGCATACAGGCCCCACCAGCCTGCTGGATAGCCCAGAGCTGGTGGGGAGGGTGGATATTCCATGTGTGGCTTCCTCATGGTTGCACAGGGAAGCTGCAAAAGATGAAGTCTCTTACTGCCTGGGACCACAGCCAACAGGCTGCCCTTCCTCCTCCCTGGCTCTGCCCATCCAGTAACATCTCTCCCTTTATTCTCTTGGACTTTACCCAGCTCAGCATCACACTCGGCTGCTTTGGCTCTTCTGAATCTTGCTTGACCATGTGGAGCTGCTGGGGACTGTCTCAGTGTCTTGGTAAATGCATTCTTGTAGTTGCTTTGGAGAAGAATCTTACCCTGTCAGTGCCACCTGGGTCTGCCAGAGGTGATGACCCAGGCTGCCTGAAACAGATGTCCTTCTGCTTCAGCCAGCACCAAGGGTTCGTGGGTGGCACAGAGATCATTAATGTATTACATAGTGTACTTGGGACAGGTAAAACATCAGGCATTAAGTCTATCCTGATTTTACGTGTTTGTGGTGGCTGCCTACGACTGCAGAGCTTATCTTAGGTTTAAATATTAATTCCAGCCCTCTGTAAAGTCTGTCCCAGCACTGTCCTCTTCCAGTTGCAGTTGCCAATGTCAGGCATTGGGGAAATTTTGAAAGTGGTGGGTGAGTTTGGGCCATTCCAGAAATGGCTGGTGCTGTTCACCTTGTTTCCCTGCCTCAGTGTGGCTTTCCACCAGTTTTGCCAACTTTTCATGGTTGTGAATGTGCCACATCACTGTGATACCAGCTGGATCCTTGACATCAGCCCCAACCTGACAGAGGAAGAGCAGCTGAACCTCACCCTGCCCCGGGATGCAGATGGAGCATATGAGCAATGCTCCATGTACTCTCCAGTGGACTGGGACCTGGACTCCATCATGGCATATGGGCTGAACAGCACGGAGCCATGCCGCAGGGGCTGGGTGTACCCCTCCTCACAAGCACCATCCCTGCTGACTGAGGTCTGTAATTGCCTTTGGATGTGCTGGGGACGTGGAGGGGAAGGGGCACCCAACCAGCCACTCTGTCCTGCAGCTCAGTCAGAGCTGGTAATGGCCATGGTGCAGCTGGGCTGTGCTGAGATTTACATCAGATGTATTTTGGGGACCTTGGCTTGACCATCCAGCCTCCAGGTGTAGTCCTGGAGGGGCTGCATGCAAGCAGGCTGCAATGTAGATGCCAGCAGGGCCACAGGCAGAGCCAGTGGAGAGATTAATCACTCCTGGTGGGGCCTTTTGTGTCTCCCTGTCTCAGCTGCCCCTTTGCAGGCAGGGGTAACCTTCCAACTTGTCCTGTGTGCACAGGTTTGTGCTTGAACACCCTGGCCAGGGGAAGGAGACAGAGCTCAATGCTTGATTTCTGCTCCCATGCACACTGGGGACCTGTCAGGCAAGCAGCTGTGGGATGTCTGCCTCAGGGTCTCAGTGCTGTGACTCCAGCTCAGGGTTGTCACAAGCAGCCTGAGTTCCTCACTGCTCCTCGCTCTGTGTGGAGGTAGCAGGTTTGAGGAGGGGAAAGCTTGCAAAGCTACCCATCTGATGGTAAACAGGAGCTTCAGCAACACCAACAGTGCTCCAGTGAGCAGCGATGAACTTTCAGTACTTTCTGACCTCTCTGTAGTTCCCACACATGATCTTCCCTATGTGACTCTTTCTTTGGATGCCCTCTGGATGCTGGCAGCTACAGGACATGTCTTTAACAGAAACTGCTTGGCCCATGAATCAGTGTTGCACTCATCCTTTTTCCTCTGGGAGGGAAGGCAGGCTAGGAAGAAGCAAGCTGCTGGAATTTCTGTCCCAAGTCCCACTTTAAAATTTGCCATCTGGAAGGCTCCCATTGGGGTAGCTGGGCTGGGGGATAGTCCTGCAGGTCTCAGTGCTTGGGAAAGGGGCACCACGGAATGCCCCAAGGGCTTGTTCCACCTCTGGCTTCTGTGCTCTGTGTATACCACGGAGACTCACATCCTTGGGGGTGGGATCAGAAAGCATTTGGCATCTGTTGAGAACAAAAGCTTCTTTGTTTCCTTCTTCCAGTTTGACCTGGTGTGTGAGAGAAAGGATCTAAACGACATCTCCCAGGCCATCTACATGTTGGGGCTGCTGCTAGGATCCATGATCTTTGGGCCACTAAGTGACAGGTGAGGAGCCACAACCACCCATTCAGGGTCTGTGCAAAGCTGGCAGTGCTGTGAGCCTGGCTGGACACAGCACCCAATGCATTTTGTCAGTGCTCTTCACTAACAGGTACCTTGACCAAAGTCCTCAGATCCTGTGAGGACGTGGCCACACAGTGGGTGGAAAGGAGAAGGGTGCTGTGTGTGTGCAGGGAGCTTCACATATCAACACAGAGACTAGTCTGAGCCTTATCACCCTCAGGAGAGGGTGATGCAATCACTGTGTAACCATGGGGCTCTTCCCATCCCCATAGGATCTCTCCATTACTAATTATGTCTTCCCTCTCTCTCCCAGGATTGGCCGCCGGACAGTCATTCTGATCTCTGTCTTGCTCCAGGGCTTGTTTGGTTTAGGAATTGCCTTTGTGCCCCATTTCTATGTCTACATGGCCTTCAGATGTGTTGTGGGGGCTTCAGTGTCAGGGATCACTATGACGATATTGGCCTTAGGTGAGTAGGATGCCCATGCCTGGGCAGACTCATGTGGCCTCTCAAGATGCAATAAGAAAGATCTCTAAAGATATAAAAATCAACATGAAAAACACCACAGTAAAGACAGCTCTTGCTTTGTACTGTGCTTGCATCTCATCAAATCTGGGTGAGAACCACGGGGAGTGTCTCTCCCATGGCAGTGCTCAGAGGAGGGCAAGGGGACTATCTCCCAGGAGGTCGGTATAAGGTGAGAGCCCAGTGGTCCTGGGACATGACTGATTAGACTCTGAAGGGCTCTGTGGAAGGTCAGGGCACAAAAGTGACACAACAAAACCTTCATTCTTCTTCTCAGCTACAGAATGGATTGGGGTCTCCTCCCGGCCAAAGGCAGTGCTTAGTTCTCATTGCTGTTTTGCCATTGGGCAGATGATTTTGGCTGGCTTGTGTTATGGTATTCGCCACTGGAGGCTGCTGGAAATTGCAGGATCTGCTCCAATATTTGCTTTTTTCTTCTATGCCCGGTAAGTGGGAGGTAGGCAGAGCTCCTTGCAGACACAACAGCACCAAGTGTGAGGGGTGGCAGTGAGGAAGCAGCAGCTCAGGAGCAAGCTAGGTCTTTCCCATTAGAGTGCAGATGATGGAGGGACTTCTCTGTGCAGAGCACAGCACATGTCCCTGGAGCACTGGACCTCTTTGAGAGCAGCAGCTGCTTTACTTCAGGTTTTGGATGTGGCCTTTGGGGCCTAAATGTAAGATATTTAGAACACTTCCATTACATGGAATCCCCATTGCTTGCTGGACATGGTCACAGGTTGATGGGCTGTGGGGAAACCCAGCAAGTCACTGCAGCAACTCCTGATTTCATCTCCTCCTCAGGCAGCTACCTGAATCAGCTCGGTGGCTGATAACAAAAGGCAGAGTAGAAGAAGCCAAGAAGGTCCTGCAGAAGGCAGCATCCTTCAACAAGCGCATCATTCCACCAGACCTCCTGGAGCAGGTACCTGCAATGGCATGGGGAACTGCTTGTTGTCCCCAGAGACCTTCCTCTGTGCTTGGCTTTGTAGCTGCTACTGGAGGTGAGGGCATCTGATAAGCATCTTTCCATTCCATACTGGGGTTGATTTGGGGATGGCCTGTGGATGACTCCAGCTCCATCTGCATTGTACAGACACAAGGTCAGGGAAGAGGCACAGCTTCTGCTGAACCTCAGCATGGAGCTCTCTGGGGTCCACCTTGGCATATGGAAAGGACTCAGATGCTTCCTTAGCTTTCTTCTGTGAGGGCTGCAGGAGTGTTGAGGATGAGCAAGAGGGTTCTCTTCAGTCTGCAAGTACCCAAAGGGCATGCTCACCTCCAAGTCCCTACACTGGGGAAATGTTCCTCCCTAGGAATCTCTTGTTCACCAAACTAGGTGTTGGGCAGCCAGAGCACAGGCCCAGGAGCCCAGCCCCACTGGGCAGCCCTCTCTCCCTCTGCAGTTTGGGCTCACAAGCCTGTTGTGCTGAAGCTTTCCTTTAACTGCTGATGGAAAAGGAGCTAGCCAAGGCTTTCCTGTGCCTGCTTTGACTCTTTGGCTTTCTGCATTTTGCAGCTGAAGCCTGTGAAGCAGACCAAGTCTGGAAGCAGTCTGGATCTCATTCGGAAGAAGCACCTCCGGAAGGTGACTTTAATCATGTCATTTACTTGGTAAGACATCTCCTGGTCACCTCTTTCCAAACATCTTGGTGAAGAAAGGAAGGAATTGATGGTTAGTCATAACTGTAAATTCTCAGTGTGTGTTTTGGGTGTTACTGATGGATGTTTCTGTTTCTGGCTATTCAAGATGCTGTGCAGTTTGAGGGAAAAGTTAGAGCCATTCAATCATTGACTATTTTCTGCTATTTGTTTGGTTTTATGTCCCCTTGGAAGTGCCATGTCTTTGTCAAAATGTTGTCACTGGAGATCATAATTGATTTGCTCATGTGCAATAGATATGCTCAGTGCCACTCTGCCTGGCTTTCAGGTTTGTGAACAGCCTTGTGTACTACGGGCTGAGTCTGAACGTGACAAATTTTGGTCTGGACATCTACCTGACACAGCTTGCCTTTGGAGCAGTGGAGATCCCAGCCCGTCTTGGTTGTATCTTCACGCTGCAGTGGTTTGGGAGGAAGAAAAACCAGGCTGTTCTGCTGCTGCTGAGTGGCCTGGTGTGTCTGATCATCACTGGCATCCCTGAAGGTGAATAACCCTCTTCCCATCCTGAGAGGGCAACCTCTGAGACAGGCAGGCATAGAGCCTCAACCCTTCCCTTGGTTTAGGTCCTGTCCTCCCTACTGGGCTGACTCACATCTTTCAGGGCTTGAGCTCACCCTGATGCCATGCTCATGTGGTACTTGGTCTTGTCCCAGAGACCCGTTCTGATCAGAAAACTTTTCCTTGCCAGTTGTGATAGGAGAAGGTAGAGCTGAATCCAGTAGGCCACTTATCAGCAGAGTTGTTCTCTAGGAAAATTTAATATGTGGGGAGGTGACATGATGGATGCAAAGTGCCCTGAAGGTGGCTCCCAGGCCAGAGCTCCTTTTTAGTCCTCATTCAAACACTGTTCAGAGGTGATGGCTCCCTGCAGGTGACATAGTTGTCACTGTGCATACCCAGCCTCCATCCCCAAGTGGTGCTGGGCCCTTCCCTGTGCCACAGCACTGATCTCTCTTCTTTCCCTCAGACCAGCCTGTGGTGACCACTGTCCTGGCCATCATTGGCAAGTTTACTGCCTCCGCCTCTTTCTCCACCTCCTACGTCTACTCTGCAGAGCTCTTCCCCACGGTTGTCAGGTGAGGTGTCTGCACGCACTGGGGCTTCCCTCTGCCATGGCTAGTGGCAGTGGTGAGGCAAGAGCCTGGCTGTCCCCATGGCCACAGCTGGTCACTTGGCAGCTGAAGGGGCCAAGCCCTGCCCGCTGTTCCTGCCAGCCTCCCTTCTCCAGGCAGACTGGCGTGGGGCTGTGCTCCATGTCAGCGCGGGTGTCAGCGATCCTGGCGCCGCTGATCCGCCTGCTGGGCCAGTACCACCGGGCCATCCCCATGGCCATCTACGGGAGTGCTCCTGTGCTGGGAGGGCTGCTCTGCTTCCTGCTGCCTGAGACCCGTGGCATTGAGCTGGCAGATGACACGGGGGATGGCTGCCCTCCTCCTGAGGTGGGTACCTGGGTGCTCGGGATGCCTCTTGGGCAGTGCTGCAGGAGGCCATCAGCAGTGCATGGGCTGGGGCTGGAGGTTTCTTTGAGGGCTTACAGTGGTAGGAGGGCAGGGAGTTGGGCTGCCCCACTGCAGAGGGAGGGGAGGAGACCCCCTAACCCTGCCCATAGTTGAGGGAGGGAAGGACTCCAATAATGGCTGGGAAGGGCTAGTGCCTCATAGCCATATCCTCTGGCTTTTCTCCTCTCATAGCTCCCAGCCCTTGTTTCTTGTGGGACCAGGTAGAATTGCACCCTGATGCTTTTGTTCTGCTGGGAGAAGGGTGTCTGCAGGGCTCAAGAGAGTGAGTGGTGAATGGGAAGCAAGTTTGCCATCAGCTCATAACAGGTTTTTCTTTGGTTTTAAACTCTTTTCCCCTTCATAAGGTCTGTGAAAATGCCAACAGCAGCTCTGAAAATGGACATGTGAAAGGAAAAGATGATGGCCAAGACAATGACTACACAAAGACCACTCACTTCTAGCTGGGCCTGCAAGTGGCTATAGCTAAAGGCAATCTAGTGCTGTGCACTAGAACTGGCAGGGTCTTCATTTGCAGGACACCATCACCTCTCAAGCTGCCACTTTCAATTCTTGGTTTTCCTTTCCTTTTTTGCCTTCCTGTATCTCCCTCTATAGCTTGTCCTCAGGCAGTGCATGCTGTCTCTGGTGTTCAACAGTGCTCTTGCTGGAGAAAATCTGATGCTTTTCAGTTAAGGCAAAAAAAAAAAAGAAATCAGAAACCAGGAAGGAGGAAACAATTTCTCTTCCACTTTCCTGTTCTCTGTCCAGGAACCTGAGACTGTAAACGTTGTCCAAGTGAGACATCTGCTAGAGCACTGAACAGACTTGCAAGAGTACTGTGCTCACACTGAAAGCAATCTCATATTTGTGAGAATGAGTGCTTTCTCTTTCCTGTTTACCAGGATCTTCTCACTCTCTCTTAAAAACACTCCTTTTAATTATTTTTTTTAATTTGAGACAGCTGAGAAAAAAATTATATGGAAGAAACAGCAATCAGAAACAGCAAGGATGTCTAATGTGCAGCAGAATTTTCACCTTGGCACTGGTGACTTTCAATTAAAGCATGTCATAATGCTTTGTGCACAGAAAATTGTGCTGCTGGGCTGGGGTGTAGGGACCACATTCATTTTTCTGCTCCAGAAAACTAATCATAGAATCATAGAATCATCAGGGTTGGAAGGGACCTTAAAGCTCATCTAGTCCCAACCCCTGTGCCTGCCATGGGCAGGGACACCTGGCACTAGAGCAGCTTGCTCCCAGCCCCAGCCAGCCTGGCCTTCAAAACTTCCAGGGCTGGGGCTGCCTCCACTTCTCTGGGCAACCTGCTCCAGTGTCTTACCACCCTCATGGTGAAGAACTTCCTCCTAAATTAAGAGAACTTCCTCCTAACTAAGAGAAGCTGTGGCAGATAGTGTCTTAGGAGAAAGTGCAGTTCTTTCTGAGAACTATCAGGTCTATTCTACTCTGTTCTACTTTATTCCTTCTTGCTCTATCTATTTTGATATTTAAAGGATTTAGGACCACTTTTGTCTTATACTATGAGGAAAAAACATGCTTTTCCTGTGCTTCCCCTCCTCTGATCTCCTGTCCCTCAAGATGAGTTTCTTTTACCAGTGGCTTGGTGCAGATGAAGGCCAGAATTTACACAGTTGTGGTGTTCCAGCTTTGTCTGTATAGAGCTCAAAGGCTGTTTTCTGGTAGTGTCAAGAAGCTTTAAAAATAGACTTTATTTCTGCCTGTTGTCATGCCTGTGTGTTTCCTAAGAATCACAGTCTCTCATATACAATTTCATGAAGAGAGAGCTTTTGGTGAAAAGCAGTGACCTGTGACAATGCCAGGAAGGGCAGCCTGTGGTGCTGTCTTCTCTCTGGCACTGCTTATCAAAGGATTTGCTGTGGAGCTCCTGTTCAGTGCATAGAAGAGCTCAGTCCTTTTCCTGAGAGAACTCTATCCTTGGCAAAGGCTGAGGACTGCCTCCTTTGGGCTATTGTGGAAAATAAGGCATTGAGGGTTAAAGCTGAGGGAAGAACTTGCAGTAAAATGTACAGTTACTGAGTGAAGCACAGCCCTGTTTGGGAATTCTGCTCTGAGACTCTCTGTTTCAGCTCACTTCATCAATAAAGGTGTCCAAGCACATCTGATATACTTCTGCTTCCATCTCAGTTGTGCCTCCAGGAGGCTGAAGATCCATTTCATCTGATCTTCTCTAGACAACTGCATCTGGTTAGGTTGAAGACCACTGGATGGAGCACTTTGTCTGAAGAGCACCTGGATAGCCTGACTCATGATGCATTGACCAGCCCAGCAGAAATGGGAGGGTCACTGCTCCATGGTCCACAGGTGGTCTTGTGCTGTAATAAATAGAGCTGAGAGTAGAGAGTGGAGCTAGGTGTGGTGGAATACAGAGAATGCAAACACAGTTTTTCATGCATACAAGAGGTTTGGGACTGTCATCGTGATGAGGCTTTGGGCAAAGGGTAAGATGTGCCTCAGGTGACTTGAAAGGATGACTGATGGAAAGAGGATGAGCCCACAGGCAAGGAGAGGGAGTCAAAAGGCTGAAGAGAAGGTGAGGACAAAATGGAGCAGCAAGGTTTAGCTGGGAAGAGCAGATGCAAGACCTTAACGGAGAGGCTTTCCAAACCATGACTGGGGACCAACTGTAGCAAGGTGGTGAACAAATGGCAGGGACACTGTGAAGGGTTTGCTAAAGGCATATTGATTAATGTCCAAGCCTTCTTCAGACCCTCCTATATCAGACATGGGAGTGAAGTCCTCCTGTGCTTGACTTTGTGCAATCAGTCAATGCCAAATCCCAGATGCTGCAAATGCCCTGCCCCATCTCCAGCCATGGCCAGGCCTCATGTGACACTGTGGAGATTGTGTGCACCAAAGCCAAAGCACAAAATGACTATGACCTCCAGGCATGCCTGGGCCAGACTTGAGACATCCCTTCATAACAACATCTACTACAGCACAAAGCAATCAGGAACAAAAGGATGCTACAAACCTGAATGAGCAGCCTTCTTCTTTGGCCAAGAGTAGTGCTGTGGTGTGAGGAGTTAGATAGCTTCATGAAAGGATGTCAAATACATTCTCTACCTGCAAACAAGTAGGGAAGGAGAGTAGGTCACCTTCTCTTTCTTTGCCATGAGACTAGATGATACTAAAAGTTTGTGTCTGAGCTGGCAGCAGCATACTGAGGTCACTGTTAAAAGCTGATCATGACTGGGGAGAGCTCTCCAGTTTAACTGACATCGAATCACAGGGAATACTACACAACTGAGGAAACTTCCACAGCTTCTAGTAGAGAAAATTAATATAGACTGCTCACTGAAAGACTTGGACAAAAGTCCTAATTGAACCCAGTCTTTCTGCTTTAACACTCTCTTTCTGCATTTCTTGTGGCTGATAGAAACCAAACACATTTCCATCTGTGTCTTAAATTACACACTTGACAATTTCTGTGTAGAAAACACTGCAGAGCCAATAGCAGTTACAAAGGGCAACCATGAAACAGTAGGGGGAAAAAAATCATCACCGTTTATTATTCACATATTGCATTCTTATCAAACTCAGAGTATAATTTATATTTTTCCTGTAGAAACCCCAATTCAACACCACACAGAGAGAAAAGCTAAATAGGTGTGTGACAGGGTTTCAGTGACATCCTGATCAAACGTCGAGGCCTGGACCGACGAGAAGGCTGCCAAGCCAAGTGCAGGAGGCACACAGCCTGGCATCACTTGCCCACTACTACCACTCTACTGGTGATTCTTTATTGCTGTCAAGCACAAGAGGGATGGTTCCACAGGTACCAGTTTGCAAGGGACTGGCAAACACATTGGGATGACTCCTGCTGCCAGGCATAACAGCCTGGGTTTCAGGAAGGTTTGAAGTGCATCTTTTCCAAACACAGAGTGACCAGATGTCTTCCCTCTGACCTTGAATATTTTGTTGATCATCTGAAGGACCACTTTCCCAACAGCAAAGCCTCACTGGTCTGCTTTAAGAAAGATTGGATCAGATGACACCTTTAGAAAAAGCCTGTCCTTTCACAACTTGGTCTCTGAGCTTCTGTAGATTTCCTTCTCCAAGTTTACATCATTCTCTGTAGCACCTGTCGTAGACAAAACTTCTACTCTGGTGCTTCTGCAGAGAAAAAGAGGAAGATATGATACTGTTTCCATCCTGGATGCTGACATATTTTTACCTTAAATTCAGTGCTCTAGGTACCCACCTCTGCTGGGGGGTGGCTGCTCCAGTCTCATCTGCTAAGTCAGTGCTGCGGGTCTCAGGCAGGAGGAAGCAGAGCAGCCCCCCCAGAACGGGGGGACTCCCAAAGATGGCCATGGGAATGGCCCGGTGATACTGGTCCAGGAGACGGATCAGTGGAGCCAGGATCCCTGACACCCGTGCAGACATTGAGCACAGCCCCACGCCAGTCTGCCTGGAGAAGGGAGTGGCAATGGAAGGTGTGGGTAGGGCTCAGGCTCCCCTGAGCTGCCATGGGAACAACCAAGCTTTTGCTCCACCACTACCAGCTGTGGTAGAGGGAACCTCTCTGAGGCATGGGGACACCTCACCTGATGACTGTGGGGAAGAGCTCTGCGGTGTAGACGTAGGAGGTGGAGAAAGAGGCTGTGGCTGTAAACTTGCCAATGATGGCCAGGACGGTGGTGGCCACAGGCTGGTCTGAGGGGAGGAAGAGAGATCAGTGCTGTGAGCTCCGTGGAGAAGCTTCAGTTGGGAGCAAAGGTCTCTGCAGTGGTATTTCCTGGGACAGCCCTTTCTAAGGGACTTGCCAATAAAATCTATCACCTAACCCTTTGGAAGTCATTCTTAGTGCACACATTCTTGGAAAATACCTTCTGGACAACCAGTAAAAAGAAACTAGGTTTCTCCCAAGGTCATAGGTATTTCCTAGATCTGTAAGTGGAGTGAGGCACTGAGACACTGCAGCTCTTCAGGGAGTGCTTGCTTTGAAATATCACATTCATGAGCTAGAAAGCCTCATGCAGCCCCTCTCTTGCCTTCAGCCTTCCTCAGAGCAGTAGCACAGCAGCAGGGGTGAGATTTGGACTCTGGCAATGTGTAAGCAGAAAGAGCTGAAGGGGCATTTGCTTCTCTTATTCAGCTCAAGAAAGGTGACAGGGTGGATTATAAAACATCTCTTCTACTACACATTTTTGAGAGGAGGTGATGGTGTCTAGAGCTTTGTGATATGTAATGGAGTCTGCCTGCCAAGGGCCAGGAGCTGTGGAAGGAGCAGGCACAGCTGTGAAGGAGAAGAAAGGCAGCACCTTTGGAGCACAGCCCCTTGGGCTGTAGCAACTGAGGCAGCTCAGCACCGAGGAGGGAGTATGGATGTGTGTCCATCTGGGCTGGGAGGGTGGTTCTGAACCAGGACAGAGGTGTTTGGGCATCAGCCTAGCTGTGCTGTTGGCTCAGGAAGAGGTTGTTCACCTTCAGGAATGCCAGTGATGATGAGACACATCAGGCCTGACAGCAGCAGGAAAACAGCTTGAGTTTTCTTCCTCCCAAACCACTGCAGCAAGAAAATACAGGACCATCGAGCTAGTAACTCCACAGCCCCAAAGGCAAGCTGTGTCAGGTAGATGTCCAGACCAAAACTTGTCACATTAAAGCTCAACCCATAGTAGACAAGGCTGCCTGCAAACCTGAAATTCAAGTAAAGTTGAACAGAAATGTGTAACCAAGTGAGTTCCAGAGGTATAGCCATAAAGGCTAGGATGTTCAGACTACATACAGTTTATTTAAATGTACAGCAGTCTCTGCCTGGCTTCTAGTCAAAATCTGTTGCAATTCTGTGGGAATTAGTTACATGAGAGAAAGCAGTAGAGATCTCCACATAGTCATCACCTTTAAGACTGCCACCAGAATTTCTAGAGTAGCACAAAATTAACCTAACCCGCACAGATTGCCTAAAGGTGGAATTACTCCAAGTTTTCTCACAATGCTGTGACATCTAGAATAATCATCTTCCATGCATGCCCAGACAAGATAGATGTAGTCAAGTATGGAGAGACAGTGTCCTGGTTTGGACTGTTTAGAACAGAACTAATTCTTTTCAGTGATTTTACTTTTCAGCTAAAGCTCCTCCTCTTAGCTGCTGAGTCTGTCTGCACAGTACAGACTGTTGGGGTGGGGTGGCTCCAGTTTTAGTTTTGTATATATTTGTATTTATTCTATGTTATTTTCATTAAAGTAGTTTTTAGGGTCTGTTTTTTTTCCAATCCACAATTCTCTCAGTCTTTATTATTCCCATTCCCTTCCTGGGAGAGGAGTAATAGAGAGTGTCTGTTACTGGATTATTGGTTGGACCAGCCGTCATGCTGAATATATAGAGAAAACCATGACCTCCAAAATCACATGAAGTGAATTTTTAGTTCTTGTCAACCTCGAATTCCTTCCTTTCTTCACCAAGATGTTTGGAAAGAGGTGACCAGGAGATGTCTTACCAAGTAAATGACATGATTAAAGTCACCTTCCGGAGGTGCTTCTTCCGAATGAGATCCAGACTGCTTCCAGACTTGGTCTGCTTCACAGGCTTCAGCTGCAAAATGCAGAAAGCCAAAGAGTCAAAGCAGGCACAGGAAAGCCTTGGCTAGCTCCTTTTCCATCAGCAGTTAAAGGAAAGCTTCAGCACAACAGGCTTGTGAGCCCAAACTGCAGAGGGAGAGAGGGCTGCCCAGTGGGGCTGGGCTCCTGGGCCTGTGCTCTGGCTGCCCAACACCTAGTTTGGTGAACAAGAGATTCCTAGGGAGGAACATTTCCCCAGTGTGGGGACTTGGAGGTGAGCATGCCCTTTGGGTACTTGCAGACTGAAGAGAGCCCTCTTGCTCATCCTCAACACTCCTGCAGCCCTCACAGAAGGAAAGCTAAGGAAGCATCTGAGTCCTTTCCATATGCCAAGGTGGACCCCAGAGAGCTCCATGCTGAGGTTCAGCAGAAGCTGTGCCTCTTCCCTGACCTTGTGTCTGTACAATGCAGATGGAGCTGGAGTCACCCACAGGCCATCCCCAAATCAATCCCAGTATGGAATGGAAAGATGCTTATCAGATGCCCTCACCTCCAGTGGCAGCTACAAAGCCAAGCACAGAGGAAGGTCTCTGGGGACAACAAGCAGTTCCCCATGCCATTGCAGGTACCTGCTCCAGGAGGTCTGGTGGAATGATGCGCTTGTTGAAGGATGCTGCCTTCTGCAGGACCTTCTTGGCTTCTTCTATTCTGCCTTTTGTTATCAGCCACCGAGCTGATTCAGGTATCACCCTGCCAAGGAGATGAAATCAGGAGATGCTGCAGTGACTTGCTGAGTTTCACCACATTCCTTCTTCTTGTAACCTTGCCCTGCAAGCAATGGGCATCACATGTGATGGAAGTATTCTACAAATCTTACATTTAGGCCCTAAAGGCCACATCCAAAACCTGAAGCAAAGCAGCTGCTGCTCTCAAGGGGTGCAGTGCTCCAGGCACGTGTGCTGTGCTTTGCATGGAAGAAGGGCTGAGCTCTGCACAGAGAAGTCCCTTCATCATCTGCATGGTAATGGGAATGGCCTAGACTGCTCCTGAGCTGCTGCCTTGTCACTGCCATCCCTGTCACCCACTGCTGTCATGTCTTCAAGAGGTTCTGCTCTCCTCTTGCTTACCAGATGTAGAAGAAAAGGGCGAACATTGGAGCAGATCCTGCAATTTCCAGCAGCCTCCAGTGGCGAATACCATAACACAAGCCAGCCAAAATCATCTGTCCAATGGCAGACATGCAATGAGTAATAAGCACTGCCTTTGGCCGGGAGGAGATTCCAACCCATTCTGTAGCTGAGAGGAAGAACAAAAGCTCAAGATCTGTTCAAAATATGCAGGAGTGTCTTTTGCATCTTATGAGGCCACACTATCTGCCTCATGGCAAGGACATCATACTCACCCAAGGCCAAGGAAGTAATGAGGAGTCCTGATACAGAAGCCCCTACGACACATCTGAAGGCCATGTAGACATACAAATGGGGCACAAAGGCAGTTCCTAAACCAAACAAGGCCTGGAGGAAGATGGAGCTCAGAAAGGCTGGTCGACGGCCTATCCTTAGGAAGAAGATGGAAAACTCAATTGGTAGATGGAGATACCTCATGGAGATAGGGACGTGCCCAGGTGGAGTATCAAGGGAACTGAGGACAATTCACAAGAGAGGAGATTTGACTGCCATGTGAACAAAGCTCCTGTGTATGTCTCTGGCAGTAACCTGCAGGGGATGCAACATCTCCACTTTTGACCTGTTATGGTGCTAGTAAAGGCAAAGGAGATGCTGCTAAAGGCACCAGCCCTTGAAGGGCTCCTATGTCCCCTCTCTTGAGATCAGTGAGGCTAAGACTGGAATAGATAATTGTGTTGGGTCCCCTTCAAGATGCCTGTACACATGCTGTGTGCTTCTCCTTTCATGTCCCCCATGTGCCATGTCCTCTGGATTGCTGAGGACTTGCTTGGGGTCACTATGAGCCACAGGAAAGAGGGACAAATGGTCTGGTTGACACAGTGAAGGTGGGTCCAACTCTATGCCCAAATGTTGGTTTCTTGGATCCTGAGACATCCTTGGATAGCTCAGATACCAGGTGTGGCTAGACCTGTGATTCCTGAAGGACACCCCTTAATGTTGTATCTGCCTCCCTCTTTTCAGCACTCAGACATCTAAGACATGTCAAGTGGCCCCAGATGCCCTTGCTCAGGTAAGGGGATTGGGTCCTGCAGAGAGAGGATTTGATGCTCCATGCACAGGCATTGTGAACTCCCAGCTGGGCTGTGGCTGACTGATGGGCAGTTGTTCTGGGAAGGTGGCTGTTTCCTCACCTGTCACTTAGTGGCCCAAAGATCATGGCTCCTAGGAGAAGCCCTGCCATGTAGATGGACTGAGCGATGTCACTCAGGTCTTTATTTTCACACACCAGGTCAAACTGAAGGAAGGAAAAACAGCTGCTTTTGCTCTTGACAGACCCCAGCTACTTTCTGAGGGTGATTAGACTTTGTGGTCCATAGTGGGCCCAGAAGTTGGGTGCCTGAGCTCTCACTCCAGCCTCTGAGAGCAGAGAACCCACCCAGAAGGACATGAGCCTGCATGGTATGCATGTAGAAAACAAGTCAGAGATGGAACAGACACACTATGTGCTTAACTTGCCTCTTCATCATGGTGCACATCTCCCAAGGACTGGGACCTGCAGGCTCCCTCTCTGGCTCAAGCATCCCTGAGGGAGCATCCTGGTTGTCAAGTTTTCCTTCAAATGGGACCCTGGGATAAGAGTCCTAATATCTTGCTGCTCTGGTGCAAGGGCAGGACAGGGTGGAAGGTGGAGGACAGGAGAGCAGTGTTTGGTCTAGTAAAGAAGGACTGGCATAGAGGTGAGAAGGGTTGCATCTGAGGAACCTCCAGAGAGGCTGGCTGTGAAATGGCCACAGAGCTCCAGGGAACCCAAGGAGGCTTTGCAAATGCCAGAGGCTGGACTCTCTCCTCTGGTTTCAGTTCAGAGGAAGGGATTTGCAAGAAAGTCCTAGAGCTGGGAGTGAGTAGAGGAGGAAGGGTGGGAGAGAGGGAGGAAGAACAGAGGAATAAGGGAAGATGGAAGAGGAACAGAGGTCCAGAGAGGGAGAATCTGGGAATGCTGACAGACAAAGCCTTTGCTCAACTGCNATCCCGGGGCAGGGTGAGGTTCAGCTGCTCTTCCTCTGTCAGGTTGGGGCTGATGTCAAGGATCCAGCTGGTATCACAGTGATGTGGCACATCCACAACTATGAATTGTTGGCCAACCATTTGGAAAGGAATAAAAAGTTGTGTTAGGGAGATGAAGAGTATCAACAGTTTCTGGTATGGCCCAAACTCCCCCAGAGCATTTATAAAGTCTCCAGACTCAGTCATGGTGACAACCTCTATGGCCAGGCTGCACTAGGGCCCGTTGCTTAAATAGGCAAATATTAATGTTTAAACTACATGAACACTAAACCCCTAATCAGGTGTGATAAAATGAGCACTTTTATCAGCACCTTCATCTATTATGATGATATATTGCAGTCCTCCATGGTGTACTTTGTCACCATTCATTCCCTCCCTGTTCTTGAGACCCACACAACGGTGCCAGAGCATTGTCACTTTAGGGGACAGGGCAGGGAGGGTTTTCTTGCCCCAGCCCAGAGTGTCTTCTCAAGCCTCCTAAGGCAACTGTGCTGCAGCTCAAGGCTTTTTTTCTGAGATGTGAAGTTGTGACTCTGCAAATGATTAAATTACAGAAACACAGAATCATTAAGGTTGGAATAGACCTCTAAGATCATCAAGTCTAACTATCTACCTATCACCACCATGACATAAAAACTGAAGAACCACATCTATACATTTCTTACCTGCAAGGATGGTGACTCCATCACTGCCCTGGGAAGGCTACACCAATTCTTAACAACCCTTTCAATGGAGGTATTTTTCCTCACATCCAGTCTAAACCTCCCCTGGTGCAAATTGAAGCCATTTCCTTTTGTCCTCTCGCTGTTAACCTGGGAGAAGAGACTGAACCAAATCGCGCTCCAACCTCCTTTCAGGTTGTTGTAGTTACATTACAGTGTCTTGAGGAGAATCCTAAAATTACTGAAGGATCACATAAATCATACAGGTCACAAAATTGCTGAAGGATCACACAAGCCTGGC